>OY282641.1:91325278-91533413 GCA_958299015.1 Tetanocera ferruginea | reverse complement strand
TTTTAAATTTAATTTTTAATTTTAATTTTAATTTTAATTTTAATTTTAATTTTAATTTTAATTTTAATTTTAATTTTAATTTTAATTTTAATTTTAATTTTAATTTTAATTTTAATTTTAATTTTAATTTTAATTTTAATTTTAATTTTAATTTTAATTTTAATTTTAATTTTAATTTTAATTTTAATTTTAATTTTAATTTTAATTTTAATTTTAATTTTAATTTTAATTTTAATTTTAATTTTAATTTTAATTTTAATTTTAATTTTAATTTTAATTTTAATTTTAATTTTAATTTTAATTTTAATTTTAATTTTAATTTTAATTTTAATTTTAATTTTAATTTTAATTTTAATTTTAATTTTAATTTTAATTTTAATTTTAATTTTAATTTTAATTTTAATTTTAATTTTAATTTTAATTTTAATTTTAATTTTAATTTTAATTTTAATTTTAATTTTAATTTTAATTTTAATTTTAATTTTAATTTTAATTTTAATTTTAATTTTAATTTTAATTTTAATTTTAATTTTAATTTTAATTTTAATTTTAATTTTAATTTTAATTTTAATTTTAATTTTAATTTTAATTTTAATTTTAATTTTAATTTTAATTTTAATTTTAATTTTAATTTTAATTTTAATTTTAATTTTAATTTTAATTTTAATTTTAATTTTAATTTTAATTTTAATTTTAATTTTAATTTTAATTTTAATTTTAATTTTAATTTTAATTTTAATTTTAATTTTAATTTTAATTTTAATTTTAATTTTAATTTTAATTTTAATTTTAATTTTAATTTTAATTTTAATTTTAATTTTAATTTTAATTTTAATTTTAATTTTAATTTTAATTTTAATTTTAATTTTAATTTTAATTTTAATTTTAATTTTAATTTTAATTTTAATTTTAATTTTAATTTTAATTTTAATTTTAATTTTAATTTTAATTTTAATTTTAATTTTAATTTTAATTTTAATTTTAATTTTAATTTTAATTTTAATTTTAATTTTAATTTTAATTTTAATTTTAATTTTAATTTTAATTTTAATTTTAATTTTAATTTTAATTTTAATTTTAATTTTAATTTAATTTTAATTTTAATTTTAATTTTAATTTTAATTTTAATTTTAATTTTAATTTTAATTTTAATTTTAATTTTAATTTTAATTTTAATTTTAATTTTAATTTTAATTTTAATTTTAATTTTAATTTTAATTTTAATTTTAATTTTAATTTTAATTTTAATTTTAATTTTAATTTTAATTTTAATTTTAATTTTAATTTTAATTTTAATTTTAATTTTAATTTTAATTTTAATTTTAATTTTAATTTTAATTTTAATTTTAATTTTAATTTTAATTTTAATTTTAATTTTAATTTTAATTTTAATTTTAATTTTAATTTTAATTTTAATTTTAATTTTAATTTTAATTTTAATTTTAATTTTAATTTTAATTTTAATTTTAATTTTAATTTTAATTTTAATTTTAATTTTAATTTTAATTTTAATTTTAATTTTAATTTTAATTTTAATTTTAATTTTAATTTTAATTTTAATTTTAATTTTAATTTTAATTTTAATTTTAATTTTAATTTTAATTTTAATTTTAATTTTAATTTTAATTTTAATTTTAATTTTAATTTTAATTTTAATTTTAATTTTAATTTTAATTTTAATTTTAATTTTAATTTTAATTTTAATTTTAATTTTAATTTTAATTTTAATTTTAATTTTAATTTTAATTTTAATTTTAATTTTAATTTTAATTTTAATTTTAATTTTAATTTTAATTTTAATTTTAATTTTAATTTTAATTTTAATTTTAATTTTAATTTTAATTTTAATTTTAATTTTAATTTTAATTTTAATTTTAATTTTAATTTTAATTTTAATTTTAATTTTAATTTTAATTTTAATTTTAATTTTAATTTTAATTTTAATTTTAATTTTAATTTTAATTTTAATTTTAATTTTAATTTTAATTTTAATTTTAATTTTAATTTTAATTTTAATTTTAATTTTAATTTTAATTTTAATTTTAATTTTAATTTTAATTTTAATTTTAATTTTAATTTTAATTTTAATTTTAATTTTAATTTTAATTTTAATTTTAATTTTAATTTTAATTTTAATTTTAATTTTAATTTTAATTTTAATTTTAATTTTAATTTTAATTTTAATTTTAATTTTAATTTTAATTTTAATTTTAATTTTAATTTTAATTTTAATTTTAATTTTAATTTTAATTTTAATTTTAATTTTAATTTTAATTTTAATTTTAATTTTAATTTTAATTTTAATTTTAATTTTAATTTTAATTTTAATTTTAATTTAATTTTAATTTTAATTTTAATTTTAATTTTAATTTTAATTTTAATTTTAATTTTAATTTTAATTTTAATTTTAATTTTAATTTTAATTTTAATTTTAATTTTAATTTTAATTTTAATTTTAATTTTAATTTTAATTTTAATTTTAATTTTAATTTTAATTTTAATTTTAATTTTAATTTTAATTTTAATTTTAATTTTAATTTTAATTTTAATTTTAATTTTAATTTTAATTTTAATTTTAATTTTAATTTTAATTTTAATTTTAATTTTAATTTTAATTTTAATTTTAATTTTAATTTTAATTTTAATTTTAATTTTAATTTTAATTTTAATTTTAATTTTAATTTTAATTTTAATTTTAATTTTAATTTTAATTTTAATTTTAATTTTAATTTTAATTTTAATTTTAATTTTAATTTTAATTTTAATTTTAATTTTAATTTTAATTTTAATTTTAATTTTAATTTTAATTTTAATTTTAATTTTAATTTTAATTTTAATTTTAATTTTAATTTTAATTTTAATTTTAATTTTAATTTTAATTTTAATTTTAATTTTAATTTTAATTTTAATTTTAATTTTAATTTTAATTTTAATTTTAATTTTAATTTTAATTTTAATTTTAATTTTAATTTTAATTTTAATTTTAATTTTAATTTTAATTTTAATTTTAATTTTAATTTTAATTTTAATTTTAATTTTAATTTTAATTTTAATTTTAATTTTAATTTTAATTTTAATTTTAATTTTAATTTTAATTTTAATTTTAATTTTAATTTTAATTTTAATTTTAATTTTAATTTTAATTTTAATTTTAATTTTAATTTTAATTTTAATTTTAATTTTAATTTTAATTTTAATTTTAATTTTAATTTTAATTTTAATTTTAATTTTAATTTTAATTTTAATTTTAATTTTAATTTTAATTTTAATTTTAATTTTAATTTTAATTTTAATTTTAATTTTAATTTTAATTTTAATTTTAATTTTAATTTTAATTTTAATTTTAATTTTAATTTTAATTTTAATTTTAATTTTAATTTTAATTTTAATTTTAATTTTAATTTTAATTTTAATTTTAATTTTAATTTTAATTTTAATTTTAATTTTAATTTTAATTTTAATTTTAATTTTAATTTTAATTTTAATTTTAATTTTAATTTTAATTTTAATTTTAATTTTAATTTAATTTTAATTTTAATTTTAATTTTAATTTTAATTTTAATTTTAATTTTAATTTTAATTTTAATTTTAATTTTAATTTTAATTTTAATTTTAATTTAATTTTAATTTTAATTTTAATTTTAATTTTAATTTTAATTTTAATTTTAATTTTAATTTTAATTTTAATTTTAATTTTAATTTTAATTTTAATTTTAATTTTAATTTTAATTTTAATTTTAATTTTAATTTTAATTTTAATTTTAATTTTAATTTTAATTTTAATTTTAATTTTAATTTTAATTTTAATGTTAATTTTAATTTTAATTTTAATTTTAATTTTAATTTTAATTTTAATTTTAATTTTAATTTTAATTTTAATTTTAATTTTAATTTTAATTTTAATTTTAATTTTAATTTTAATTTTAATTTTAATTTTAATTTTAATTTTAATTTTAATTTTAATTTTAATTTTAATTTTAATTTTAATTTTAATTTTAATTTAATTTTAATTTAATTTTAATTTAATTTTAATTTAATTTGAATTCAATTTTAATTTAATTTTAAATTTTATTTTAATTTAATTTTAATTTAATTTAATTTTAATTTAATTTTAATTTAATTTTAATTTAATTTTAATTTAATTTTAATTTAATTTTAATTTAATTTTAATTTAATTTTAATTTAATTTTAATTTAATTTTAATTTAATTTTAATTTAATTTTAATTTAATTTTAATTTAATTTTAATTTAATTTTAATTTAATTTTAATTTAATTTTAATTTAATTTTAATTTAATTTTAATTTAATTTTAATTTAATTTTAATTTAATTTTAATTTAATTTTAATTTAATTTTAATTTAATTTTAATTTAATTTTAATTTAATTTTAATTTAATTTTAATTTAATTTTAATTTAATTTTAATTTAATTTTAATTTAATTTTAATTTAATTTTAATTTAATTTTAATTTAATTTTAATTTAATTTTAATTTAATTTTAATTTAATTTTAATTTAATTTTAATTTAATTTTAATTTAATTTTAATTTAATTTTAATTTAATTTTAATTTAATTTTAATTTAATTTTAATTTAATTTTAATTTAATTTTAATTTAATTTTAATTTAATTTTAATTTAATTTTAATTTAATTTTAATTTAATTTTAATATAATTTTAATTTTAATTTAATTTTAATTTAATTTTAATTTAATTTTAATTTAATTTTAATTTAATTTTAATTTAATTTTAATTTAATTTTAATTTAATTTTAATTTAATTTTAATTTAATTTTAATTTAATTTTAATTTAATTTTAATTTAATTTTAATTTAATTTTAATTTAATTTTAATTTAATTTTAATTTAATTTTAATTTAATTTTAATTTAATTTTAATTTAATTTTAATTTAATTTTAATTTAATTTTAATTTAATTTTAATTTAATTTTAATTTAATTTAATTTAATTTTAATTTAATTTTAATTTAATTTTAATTTAATTTTAATTTAATTTTAATTTAATTTTAATTTAATTTTAATTTAATTTTAATTTAATTTTAATTTAATTTTAATTTAATTTTAATTTAATTTTAATTTAATTTTAATTTAATTTTAATTTAATTTTAATTTAATTTTAATTTAATTTTAATTTAATTTTAATTTAATTTTAATTTAATTTTAATTTAATTTTAATTTAATTTTAATTTAATTTTAATTTAATTTTAATTTAATTTTAATTTAATTTTAATTTAATTTTAATTTAATTTTAATTTAATTTTAATTTAATTTTAATTTAATTTTAATTTAATTTTAATTTAATTTTAATTTAATTTTAATTTAATTTTAATTTAATTTTAATTTAATTTTAATTTAATTTTAATTTAATTTTAATTTAATTTTAATTTAATTTTAATTTAATTTTAATTTAATTTTAATTTAATTTTAATTTAATTTTAATTTAATTTTAATTTAATTTTAATTTAATTTTAATTTAATTTTAATTTAATTTTAATTTAATTTTAATTTAATTTTAATTTAATTTTAATTTAATTTTAATTTAATTTTAATTTAATTTTAATTTAATTTTAATTTAATTTTAATTTAATTTTAATTTAATTTTAATTTAATTTTAATTTAATTTTAATTTAATTTTAATTTAATTTTAATTTAATTTTAATTTAATTTTAATTTAATTTTAATTTAATTTTAATTTAATTTTAATTTAATTTTAATTTAATTTTAATTTAATTTTAATTTAATTTTAATTTAATTTTAATTTAATTTTAATTTAATTTTAATTTAATTTTAATTTAATTTTAATTTAATTTTAATTTAATTTTAATTTAATTTTAATTTAATTTTAATTTAATTTTAATTTAATTTTAATTTAATTTTAATTTAATTTTAATTTAATTTTAATTTAATTTTTATTTAATTTTAATTTAATTTTAATTTAATTTTAATTTAATTTTAATTTAATTTTAATTTAATTTTAATTTTAATTTAATTTTAATTTAATTTTAATTTAATTTTAATTTAATTTTAATTTAATTTTAATTTAATTTTAATTTAATTTTAATTTAATTTTAATTTAATTTTAATTTAATTTTAATTTAATTTTAATTTAATTTTAATTTAATTTTAATTTAATTTTAATTTAATTTTAATTTAATTTTAATTTAATTTTAATTTAATTTTAATTTAATTTTAATTTAATTTTAATTTAATTTTAATTTAATTTTAATTTAATTTTAATTTAATTTTAATTTAATTTTAATTTAATTTTAATTTAATTTTAATTTAATTTTAATTTAATTTTAATTTAATTTTAATTTAATTTTAATTTAATTTTAATTTAATTTTAATTTAATTTTAATTTAATTTTAATTTAATTTTAATTTAATTTTAATTTAATTTTAATTTAATTTTAATTTAATTTTAATTTAATTTTAATTTAATTTTAATTTAATTTTAATTTAATTTTAATTTAATTTTAATTTAATTTTAATTTAATTTTAATTTAATTTTAATTTAATTTTAATTTAATTTTAATTTAATTTTAATTTAATTTTAATTTAATTTTAATTTAATTTTAATTTAATTTTAATTTAATTTTAATTTAATTTTAATTTAATTTTAATTTAATTTTAATTTAATTTTAATTTAATTTTAATTTAATTTTAATTTAATTTTAATTTAATTTTAATTTAATTTTAATTTAATTTTAATTTAATTTTAATTTAATTTTAATTTAATTTTAATTTAATTTTAATTTAATTTTAATTTAATTTTAATTTAATTTTAATTTAATTTTAATTTAATTTTAATTTAATTTTAATTTAATTTTAATTTAATTTTAATTTAATTTTAATTTAATTTTAATTTAATTTTAATTTAATTTTAATTTAATTTTAATTTAATTTTAATTTAATTTTAATTTAATTTTAATTTAATTTTAATTTAATTTTAATTTAATTTTAATTTAATTTTAATTTAATTTTAATTTAATTTTAATTTAATTTTAATTTAATTTTAATTTAATTTTAATTTAATTTTAATTTAATTTTAATTTAATTTTAATTTAATTTTAATTTAATTTTAATTTAATTTTAATTTAATTTTAATTTAATTTTAATTTAATTTTAATTTAATTTTAATTTAATTTTAATTTAATTTTAATTTAATTTTAATTTAATTTTAATTTAATTTTAATTTAATTTTAATTTAATTTTAATTTAATTTTAATTTAATTTTAATTTAATTTTAATTTAATTTTAATTTAATTTTAATTTAATTTTAATTTAATTTTAATTTAATTTTAATTTAATTTTAATTTAATTTTAATTTAATTTTAATTTAATTTTAATTTAATTTTAATTTAATTTTAATTTAATTTTAATTTAATTTTAATTTAATTTTAATTTAATTTTAATTTAATTTTAATTTAATTTTAATTTAATTTTAATTTAATTTTAATTTAATTTTAATTTAATTTTAATTTAATTTAATTTAATTTTAATTTAATTTTAATTTAATTTTAATTTAATTTTAATTTAATTTTAATTTTAGTTTAATTTTAATTTAATTTTAATTTAATTTTAATTTAATTTTAATTTAATTTTAATTTAATATTAATTTAATTTTAATTTAATTTTAATTTAATTTTAATTTAATTTTAATTTAATTTTAATTTAATTTTAATTTTAATTTTAATTTAATTTTAATTTAATTTTAATTTAATTTTAATTTAATTTTAATTTAATTTTATTTAATTTTAATTTAATGTTAATTTAATTTTAATTTAATTTTAATTTAATTTTAATTTTAATTTAATTTTAATTTAATTTTAATTTAATTTTAATTTAATTTTAATTTAATTTTAATTTAATTTTAATTTAATTTTAATTTAATTTTAATTTAATTTTAATTTAATTTTAATTTAATTTTAATTTTAATTTTAATTTAATTTTAATTTAATTTTAATTTAATTTTAATTTAATTTTAATTTAATTTTAATTTAATTTTAATTTAATTTTAATTTAATTTTAATTTAATTTTAATTTAATTTTAATTTAATTTTAATTTTAATTTAATTTTAATTTAATTTTAATTTAATTTTAATTTAATTTTAATTTAATTTTAATTTAATTTTAATTTAATTTTAATTTAATTTTAATTTAATTTTAATTTAATTTTAATTTAATTTTAATTTAATTTTAATTTAATTTTAATTTAATTTTAATTTAATTTTAATTTAATTTTAATTTAATTTTAATTTAATTTTAATTTAATTTTAATTTAATTTTAATTTAATTTTAATTTAATTTTAATTTAATTTTAATTTAATTTTAATTTAATTTTAATTTAATTTTAATTTAATTTTAATTTAATTTTAATTTAATTTTAATTTAATTTTAATTTAATTTTAATTTAATTTTAATTTAATTTTTAATTTAATTTTAATTTAATTTTAATTTAATTTTAATTTAATTTTAATTTAATTTTAATTTAATTTTAATTTAATTTTAATTTAATTTTAATTTAATTTTAATTTAATTTTAATTTAATTTTAATTTAATTTTAATTTAATTTTAATTTAATTTTAATTTAATTTTAATTTAATTTTAATTTAATTTTAATTTAATTTTAATTTAATTTTAATTTAATTTAATTTAATTTTAATTTAATTTTAATTTAATTTTAATTTTAATTTAATTTTAATTTAATTTTAATTTAATTTTAATTTAATTTTAATTTAATTTTAATTTAATTTTAATTTAATTTTAATTTAATTTTAATTTAATTTTAATTTAATTTTAATTTAATTTTAATTTAATTTTAATTTAATTTTAATTTAATTTTAATTTAATTTTAATTTATTTTTAATTTAATTTTAATTTAATTTTAATTTAATTTTAATTTAATTTTAATTTAATTTTAATTTAATTTTAATTTAATTTTAATTTAATTTTAATTTAATTTTAATTTAATTTTAATTTAATTTTAATTTAATTTTAATTTAATTTTAATTTAATTTTAATTTAATTTTAATTTAATTTTAATTTAATTTTAATTTAATTTTAATTTAATTTTAATTTAATTTTAATTTTAATTTAATTTTAATTTAATTTAATTTTAATTTAATTTTAATTTAATTTTAATTTAATTTTAATTTAATTTTAATTTAATTTTAATTTAATTTTAATTTAATTTTAATTTAATTTTAATTTAATTTTAATTTAATTTTAATTTAATTTTAATTTAATTTTAATTTAATTTTAATTTAATTTTAATTTAATTTTAATTTAATTTTAATTTAATTTTAATTTAATTTTAATTTAATTTTAATTTAATTTTAATTTAATTTTAATTTAATTTTAATTTAATTTTAATTTAATTTTAATTTAATTTTAATTTAATTTTAATTTAATTTTAATTTAATTTTAATTTAATTTTAATTTAATTTTAATTTAATTTTAATTTAATTTTAATTTAATTTTAATTTAATTTTAATTTAATTTTAATTTAATTTTAATTTAATTTTAATTTAATTTTAATTTTAATTTAATTTAATTTTAATTTAATTTTAATTTAATTTTAATTTAATTTTAATTTAATTTTAATTTAATTTTAATTTAATTTTAATTTAATTTTAATTTAATTTTAATTTAATTTTAATTTAATTTTAATTTAATTTTAATTTAATTTTAATTTAATTTTAATTTAATTTTAATTTAATTTTAATTTAATTTTAATTTAATTTTAATTTAATTTTAATTTAATTTTAATTTAATTTTAATTTAATTTTAATTTAATTTTAATTTAATTTTAATTTAATTTTAATTTAATTTTAATTTAATTTTAATTTAATTTTAATTTAATTTTAATTTAATTTTAATTTAATTTTAATTTAATTTTAATTTAATTTTAATTTAATTTTAATTTAATTTTAATTTTAATTTTAAGTTACTTTTATTTTAATTTTAAGTTAATTTAAATTTAATTTTTGTTTAATTTTAATTTAATTTTAATATAATTTTAATTTAATTTTAAGTTGATTTTAATTTAATTTTAGAAAAAATTCGTAAATCTTAGATTATTTTATATCGGCTTTATTGACTTTATCTAACTTTATTCCACCTACGCTGACCCAATGTGCAGGACCCCAATAGCTACCTATCCTAACCACTGCACCTAAAAGCTTCCCTTACAAACTTCCCACAAAGGAACGAACTCACCGAGGATTTATTTGTGGTTATGTTCGGGCGACGACCAGCACCACTCCGCGCCCGCACTCTTGCTTATCTGTCGCGCGACGATTCTGGTGAGCGGCCAGCAAAAATTCCGGAACGGAGACGACGACAGCAAGGGTCAAGGCCACTCTTGACTCCGGTCACTTGCAGCGTGGCGATCTCACGACGCAGCCGTATCTTCTTGGCAGATCGGTCTCACAACTTACCCCGCACAACGCTCCGGGTACTGAATTTCTCCCTGAAAGAAAAAGAGTTTTATTACTAGAACTTTAAATTTGTTTAATTTTAACAAAAGCTCAAAATCACTGCGGACAGGCAGCGCAACAACAACACGACTTGGGACTTGTCTCCCGCACACAAAGATGAGCAGGAAAGGGTAACTGCTACTGCTGCTGCAGCTTCTAGGCAGCTTGATGTCCACTTAAGCGTGGGCTAACAGTTGTCCCAGTTGATAGGGCAACTAAAAGGTCGTAAGGCAAACCGGCCCGGACAGACGAAAGGAAAAAAAAATGGTTCGCGAGCACTTCTGTTGTGTTTTTTTTTTGTATTTGTTAATGTAGTTTTTTTCCTCAATTTATCCCAGTTTAGTTGTAGTTTCGATAACGATTTTGTTTAGCACTTATTTTACGTCAAGAACACTCACAATTAATTTTTAACAAGAATTCGGAATTTACTCTAACACATTAAAACACTTTTAAGGAAAATCGAAGTGGTTCACTTTAACCTCACTTTTCCTTAAGTTGCTCATGCAGCACTTTGCCGAAAATTCCAGCAACCAGACTCGAACGAACGATTTTGAGGATTTTATACTCGGTTTTATTATTTTCTTTAAAGAACTTTTCGCGTATTCGCAGCTACGAATTTTGATAATAACACCAACAGCATTCCCCGAAGTTTCTAAAAAAAGTTTAATTTCGGGCCCCACGTTGGGCGCCAATTTGTCGCGGCACTTTTATACGTTTCGCACTTTTTAATTTTAGTTTTATTATATTTATTATATTTATTTAATAACACGCGATTTTATTCAATTAGTTTAGCAAAATCGACCGGCGAAAGAAAGGTAAACAAAATAAAGTGGAATGTATAGCTGTCAAATAAAGGCCAGCGAACAGAGGTGCCACTTGCTCAGTCGGAGCGGGGCGGGTTCACACAGTATAAAACTTAATGGACAATCGACTTTACACAAAATAAAACGGACAACGCAAACTGACAACCCTGAAATAAATCCAACAACACCAAAATTAACGAATTAACAAAACAAATCCAAAAGTATCGAATTTCTACTGAAATATGACCAACAAAAAAAACCAAGTTTTGGGGTGCACTCTAGTTGCGGGTTCAAGGAGAGACTTGAACCCTCACACGACTCCACCGGCTGGAATCAATAATTTCACCTGTTCGTAACGAACTAGGCTCGAGTGCGGGAAGGGCCTAACACGGACGACCACGAATTTAAATACTTTAACGACCACGACTCTACTGGGCACAGAAGGAGAGAAAAGACGACACGTCCTGGACAATTAATTATAATTACAAAAAACTCTAAACAACAGAACAATATCTAACTACGCGTGGTGAGGGACCACCACACAACACGAAATACTCCCTGAAAACACGGGGGTCCAGGTTCCTGCGCTGCTCCGGTTGTATCCTCAGCGACCAATGTTCCACAATTCCACGACCTCCGTCGTTCACACACACTACTTCGTACACTTGTTTAATTTAATTTTTTTTTTGTTTTCAATTTCACGGAGTCGGGTCTAAATCCCACGACTCATTCACGTATCACTTTTTTACCACTCAGTCACACGGTTCAGATTGAACTGAACTCGCCGGCAACATTGCGGATCTCGCCAGTTAGGTTCCACACAATGGGAACCTAAACTCAGCCATCTTTTTGCCAATGCAGATGCGGTTTTCGCAGAAACCGGTATTCAACCTGGGAGGCTTTACTCACACCTATTTTCGAAATGCCTTAAAGGATTTTCCAGGCGTATATTGGAGTAAATTTAAATAAAAACCTCCCTACCCACCAAATAAAACATATTTTGGCGGCACCTGCATTAGTGTTAGTGTGGCACCACTCCAATCTTACATTCCACAATGGCCGTCTCTCATCGTGAATGAGCCTAGGGATTTGACACTTGTATCGCAAGTTTCGTTCAGGTTGGGTGCGTTTCGAAAGTCGCGATTTTCAGTGCGTTCAGTCACTCGTGGGATTATGGGGTTTTCCTTTTGTCGACATAGGAAACAAGAGCAGCCCCAGAAAACACAGTGGACACAATATTTGCCACATTACAACAAAAAATATCAACGCAAATAACCAGCAAGCCTCTGGCTTGAAAAGGAGTATTTCGCACAGCTGGGCCATCCCACACGTAGTGAAATCAGAACACCAACAATAAGGGTATTTTAAAATCAACCCATATTGACACTATCACATTAGTGCAGAGTGATTTCACTCCAAAACTACACCCAGCAGCGTCGTGGCTCTCAAAGGGACACCTAGACAAATCTGTGAAGCAGACTTTCGCACGCGACAAGATGAATACAAAGAAATTCCAGATAAATTCTTTTATAATTCGACAACTGACAACATGCAATTTTTTGTTTTAAAGGATTCTCAAGTTGGAAGTTGAATTTAACCTACTGGAAGTTCAAATGTTTGTTGGGCGGAGTGTGGTAGTGAAACCAATTCAGGCTAAGGATGGCCAGACAAGAATAGCAGAAGTGCATACTAGGGGTGTGTGCTAATTGGCTACTTTTACAACGAGGTGAGAAGTGTTGAAAATATTTACACTGTGGGGAAAATAATTTATGTTTTTGTTGTGCCAATTGGGAATTTACAAATTTTGACATATATGTAATATTGAAAATTTTGCTTATAAGCAATATATCATTTATATAATGAAAATTAATAACTTACCAATTAGATTTAAAAATGATTGACAATTAATGGCAATCTCACTTTTCAAAAATCTTGTTAAAATTCAAATGAAAAATATTTTTTTTCTTATTTGTTGTTGTCAAAAATTATACTAGCCCCTAGGGCTACTACAAATTTTGAAAGGTAAAATTCACCTCAGAACTGCCAAAATTTCCGTCGACAGTAGGAAAAGTAGCCAATTAGCACACACCCTAGTAATGGAATTCTGAGGAGACCAGTTTCGAAGTTCGCAATTTTGGATGTTATTAGTAAAGCGACTTTGTACCTTTACGGTAGACGGAATGTTACAGGACGATGAGGCAACTCACTTGCTCATAGAAAATTTAACCTGCACAATGACAACACCTTTCTTTATTTTACTACTTAAATACATTTTCTGAAACACTGACAAGTGACGCTTATATTTAAATTGGACGAAGAATTATAATCATTATAATCTTCATTATTCAATATATCATCGTTTCCAATCACAGTTATGCATTTGACTTTGGGAATCACTGATTAACGCCATCAAATGTATTAATCCTGTACTCTGCTAAATCAATGAATCAGTTTCGAAAAAGAAGAGTTAATAAAACACCTACAACTAAAGGTATACCACCAACTTTAAATCGTAACACAACTAACTACTCCACCCAGTGCCGGATTAACACATTGCGGGGCCTGGGGCTAAAATTGACACGGGGCCTACTTAAGGACAGAGCATTTAGCTCGGATCTTTTAACAATAAAAACATTAATTTTTACGCATTTTGACATGTGTCTTAAAGTGAAAAAAATAACTCTTGAATTTTTATTTAAACATTATATCAATTTGTCAAAATTAATCATTTACAACAAATCATTTTCAATACAAAGTTACGTTATTAGCACCAAACATTCATGTCGGTTTGATCGGTGTACATTTTTTATTATTTATAATACTAAAAATTACCTTTCAGCTTCAGCTGTTTTTTCTGGTTATTCTTCTCTCATAGTCTTGGCAAACAAATCGGCTCAGGTTCTTAGCACTATTCTTAAACCCTGAAAATTCACTTCGCAAATGTGTTACGAATTCGATAAGAGAAGACAACATATCGTAAGCAGGTATCAAATCAATATCTACTTTTTGCAAATATTGGCTGGTTGTATTGAAGCGATTCAAAATTCAGTTCCAGAAAACTATCATGACGTTTTGAAGTTTAATTAATTTATTCAATAGTGCAGAAGCTTCATGCCGCGTTTCGGATTTGTGGTTCTGATCTTCACATAAAATTTCCTAAGATCTATATAAGATGGATATTGTAAAAACATGATAAGCCAAATTACTTCAAAAGTTCATATTTTATGTTCATTACGTCTCTTGACGCATTATCAACATCAACTTAAAATATTTCCACCATTACCAGATTAGTTCTGGCCCTATACCTAAAAGAAATTTTAAGCACAACCACGATTTCTTTCAAATATACATTGTTTTAAAACTTTAAGGTCGATTACTTCGAAAAAATTTTTTTTATTGCGTGCCATGTTTTTACAATAAGCACTTCATATACAAGCGCCTTCGGGGCCCCTGCCTGCTCGGGGCCGGGGGCTGCAGCCCCCCCTAGCCCCCCCTAGCCCCCACCTAAATCTGCGCCTGACTCCACCGACTACTGGAGCAACCCGATGCTTCAACTGCTCTGCTTTTGGTCACATGGATGCAAATTGTCCAAAAGAAAAACGCCCTGCTGGTTCCTGCTTGGATGGGCCTGCAGGATGGGCCGATCCTTAGCACATCTACACTTGGGTGCTGTACAAATGGTAAGCGCTATTTTTATGTTAGGAAAAGATAAGTGCACAGATTTAATAAAATTTTTGTCTCATGGATACTGGTAGTCCGGTTAGCTTTGTTCAAAATTCCGTTTAACATGAAGAAATCTAAGTTGGAAGATTACTTTTTTTAAACTATAAGGGTCTAAGAGATTTTAAATTGTATACTAACGGTACTACATCCTGCTATCTTAAACTTGCTTCTCAAGTACAAAAAATAGTTCTTATGGTCATTCCAGATGGAATTTCTCCTATGCGCCTACCCAAGTAACATTGTTGGAGCTACTAGGTGTAAGTGAGCTTGAAAAATTTTCTAAAGGTGTGTTATTTTTAGTTAAAGCTTTATCCCAGCTTTTTTTGTTGCTGATTGCTTTAATTGTAAGAAAAATGCTCGAAAGTTGATTTTTTTTACCATTTTTAGCTCTTTAACTTTATATAGTTCTGTAAAGGAATTTATTAAATCTACAACAGAGCAGAAGTCGGAATATTTGCTAGTTGCTTTGTAAAGGCTCTTTTACAGCAATAAACATAACTACAGAGCTGTTTTAAAACTCGTAGATTCAGTATAATTTTAGCATTGAGACGTATTTTTTTACTGCATTTTCAAAGCTAATAAATGTTAAATACAGTAAATTAAACCATTATATTTATTAGGAATATCAGGTGATTACAAAATCTGAAAAAGATCTTCTTTGTTTGTTTTGTACTCAATGCATGCAAAAATCAGATAAAATGGCGTTCTTATGCAAAAAAAACTCATGCGAATTGCATTATGTTAAATATTATAGTTCACAATGTTATATTAACCGAATTGATGATTTTTATTAAATTTATATTTAAAAATAAAGAATTTAAAGCATTTTCAGCTTATTTAAAGGAATGTTTTAACAAGTTTTAAGTATTTTAAAAATAAAAAAGTATTTCATTCATATTTCCGATTAATTTAAAAGCGCACCAAAATTCGCAGCATATAACGGATACACGAAAATATTTTTAGTATGATGTAATTATCACTTTATTATATCTTAAGTTTATTTGTCATTGTAATCATCACATATACTTGGCAAATTTTATGTATCTATTGAATTTTATATATCTTATTTGGTTTTCAGAGGGACTCTTTTAAACGTTAGCAGCTACTTTTGCTCCTCTTATTAAGCAAAAATAGTGCTTTTAAACTCAAGAAAGTAGTCATATATTCTCTGCAAGAGCTTTAGTAGCGCTACTAAAGCTAAAGTTGAAGCTTGTTGCTTTATGATATAGCACTATAAGCTCTGCAAGAATTAATATGCGGCTAAAATTGTTACTTGGGTAGTGTTAATACAAAACACATTTCAACACTAACAGGTATAACAAAAGAAGAAATTGAATGCATTGGTACAACCAATTTAGATTTAATAGTAGAAACCAATTATTACCAATTATTTGATTGGATTGGGACATACAAGTAAACAAATACTAGCCATTACAAGAAGTATGGATCAAAATAAACATACACAAAACACAGATTTTAACAATAAAAAATGTCTTTTCAGCAAAACGTCTGATCAACTAATTTCTTGGGAATGTGTTTCAATAACGGATGTAAAACAAAAAAAGAAAACTTAAATTTATAACAGAAAGAGATTTTAAGGGTACTCAGTAGGTAGATTCCAGCATTTGCTTTCGCCAAATCTCGATCGCAAAAAAATGTTTAAGTCATTTTTAGCAAATTTTAGCGACAAGTGCGATTCTGATTCACAAATCATCTCCTGTTTTGGTTGCTTAAATTAAGCAATGAAAAAAATGAACCGAATTAAAAACAGCTGATTTTGACATTTACTTATTGTTAAAAAATTGTGGAAGGGTTTCATTAAATGCACTACACCTGCACTGTTTATAAAAAAAGGAAGAAGTAAACAAGGTGATCAAACTTGTGTAGTTCTTGCTTTTCCTTCGAAATTTAAAATATGTATTCTGTTTTTATTATATCTAGTTTAAAGAATTTATATTTTACATTATTTGATCTATTTTTGTGAATAGTTTTTATTTTCTTTTCAGTCTTAGCAAAAACTGTTACATTGCAACCATAAATAGCTTTGAAAATATACGGACCATCGTAGATACTTTTATGTTTATCATATGGCTGCTTTTGAATCAATACATTGTCATTTATTTCTAATGTCAGAGGTTTTGCATGTTTATCGTAAAAATATTTATTCCGTAATTAATGTTTTTCAATTAAAGTTTTTGTTTAGTTATGAGTTGTTTGTAAACGGTTTTTAACTTCTTTGCTTCCACCACCTAGCCATGACAAGGTTAAAGTTGCTATCTAGCGACTCAAAAACAACAAAGCCGCAGGTGCTGACGGCCTGGCTGCTGAATTGCTTAAAACCGGTGGCGGTGAATTGATAAGGTGCATGCATCGAATCATCAGCAAAATATGGCTAGCGGAAAGCATGCCCGACGATTGGAATCTCAGTGTGCTTTGTCCTATACTTAAGAAAGGAGACCCGACAATCTGCGCCAACTACCGAGGTATCAGTCTTATTTCCATGGCATACAAGGTTCTTTCGAGCGTATTGTGTGAAAGATTGAAGCCGTATACTAAAACACTGATTGGACCTTATCAGTGTGGCTTTCAACCTGGCAAGTCCACCATAGACCAGATTTTTACACTACGCCAAATCCTGGAAAAAACCCACGAAAACCAAATGGACACCCATCATCTCTTTGTTGATTACAAAGCTGCGTTCGATAGCCCGATTCGGAATTGCCTGTACGCAACAATGTCTGAGTTCGATATACCTGCAAAGTTGATGAGGCTCTGCAAGATGACATTGAGCAATACATGCAGCTCCGTCAAGGTAGGAAATGACCTCTTCGAAACCTTTAATACCGAACGAGGTTTCAGACAAGGCGACCCGCTATCATGCGATCTCTTCAATTTCATCATGGAGGGGATCTTACGAAAGGCAGGTGTACATCGAAATGGTACCATTTTTTACAAAGGTGTCCAGCTCTTTGCGTATGCTGATGATATCGATATTATCGGCAGAACCAAGAGAGATGTAACCGCTGCTTTCGCCGCTATCGAAAAGGAATCAGCCAAAGTGGGTTTGACGGTGAATGAGGGCAAAACAAAGTATATGATGTCTGCAAATAGGGAAGTGCGGCGTCTAGGCTCCCATGTTACAGCAGGCAAATAAAACTTTGAGGTTGTCAAGGTGTTTACATACCTTGACACTATCGTAAACAGCAAGAACAATGTCAGCCTGGAGATAAAGCGAAGAACAACAATTGCTAATAGGTGCTACTACGGGCTAAGTAAGCAATTAGGTTCCAGAGCCCTCTCTCGATCGACAGAACTAACACTCTACAAGACGCTCATAAAAGTGCTTCTCTATGGCGCTGAGGCATGGGTGGTATCGCAAACAGATGCAGCTGCTCTTGGGGTGTTCGAGAGGAAAGTTCTGCTCAAAATCTTTGGTCCTGTTCGAGTTGGCGACGACTATCGCATTCGAATGAACCACAATCTGTACGATCTCTACGACGACACTCGAAGACGTCGACGACGAAGAGGAAGACCATGCCTCCGATGGATTGACAACGCCGAGGAAGCCCTTACCGTGCTTGGTGAAAGATATTGGTGACGGCGCGGGCGAAGCAGAGACGCCTGGCGAGAGCTGATGAAATCGGCCGTAACCTGTCAACGGGTATTCATGGCCACCTAAGTAAGTAGAAATTGAGGACTGCTGCACTTCAATTGTGGTGTTTTATATTGAAGTATAACAATAACTAACACTTTAATGGTAGTAATCGTACAATCATTTTATTTTTTAATGAATTAAAACATGCAAAAATACCATAAAATTTGTTAACATTTATATTTTTATTCTACCTTGAGTTTTGAAAAAATTTAGTTTGAATTAAGTCAACTGTTTTAAATATCATAATGAAGCTATCAAAAAATTATTTAAAAATTTCGTCACACTGTTTGAACTGGGGCCTGTTTCTCAAAACTACAAGTTCACAAGCTCACAAGTTACAAGTTACAAGTGTATTTTCTACAAGTGCTTGTAAAAACTGTTTCTCAAAGATGTTCAAAAGTCGTTTAATTTGTTTACACGTGTAGAATAGGTTTTTATTCAGATTTTGGCGTCTGTCAAGTAACAGAGCTAACAGATTGTATATTTATTTATTCCTCGGAACTTGAATATACTGTGTTCTTCAAGAAGCATATTGGGGCAATTAATAAGAGAATTCAAGTCACTGCGTAGGTTTGCGTATTGCATACTTTGCGTGTATTGAATTGACATGAACGCACCATCAAATTTTGAGTAAAATGAACTGCGTAGTTTAAATGATTCTTGAACATTTGTCACTTGTATTTCATTAATTGTTCTTAGGCCTTTTCCTCACGGAGCAATGGAAAAGTAATGCAATTGCAACACAATTGTTTATAAAGTTTCAAGCCACTGCAATTCAAAACATAATTGCAACCTATGCTATCAGGAGAGCAAGACATGTTACAACGCAACATTGATTATTTCTATTGAAATAGACATAGTTTTACCTAAGAGCCCAAAAAAACAAGCGGCGTGGGCCCCCAAGTAGAATTATTCCTTCTCTTGTACTTTACGCGAAAAAACAAACGGCAAAAAAGATTTGGGTCCATCCGTACATTAAAAAATAATATAAACAGCAGATTGTTCGTGGCAATAAAAGAGTTGCAACAAAGTAATGCTAAATTTTTAGCATTGTACAGAATGAACAATGAAATAACACAACAAGTTGGTGATATAAATTGCAGCATGCCGCCAGAGATAAAGAGATGGGAAACTTCTTTTTAATGATGTTTTTTTTCATGTTTCCCTCCAAATTCATGCTTCTTCTTTAATTTTTTGGGTACTTTTGTGAGACTCATATATTGTATACATGATTCACCTCATAGTTGTCAAGTATTATTGTCAGATTTTATTAATAGGGTTGCATTGCAAAAAAATAAAAATGTACTATTATTTCAAAGTTGCTTCGAACTTAAATGCTGTTTGCGGTAGACCAATGGTATTTTATTTTCCCGATAAAAGAAATCAAGAATATTTTCCATTTTTTTGCACCATCTTTGCAAAGAGTGCAGAATATATTACAATTTTGTCATAATTCTATTTTAGGGCCCACGCCCTTTTATTTTTTTTTGAGTTGGATTAGTTGGATTATATGTATTTGGGCTCGCTAAGCCCAATGAAGGCAAAATAAAAGGACTTTTTTTTTTGGTTTGGTGATAAAATTCATCAAAGTTCGAAAAAAGCTTATACAAATCTGTGAATTTTTTTAATTTGTTAACGAATATTCAATATTAAACAACAAGTTTAAATAGAGAAACTTGCCTTTATTGTTAATTTATTTTAGCAACAAATTATTTAACGTTTTTACCAGAGTGGCACCAAAATGCATTGCCTCATACTTGTGCTTTAAGTTAATCGTGCCCTTCTAGTTTGAATATTTGGAATATTTTTCTCTTTTTTGTAGAAAAAGCTTTGAAAGAAGAAAGATAAATGAAGGAAGTAAATATATTTACAAACAAAACAATATGAACATGTTTCAAATCTAGTTTTTTATCTAATGAAATCTTTAAGTGAAACGTATTGCTTATTTTATGTTTCGGTTTTATAACAAAAACTTATTCATTTAAGCTTCTGAATTTACAGATAAATATTTGCTATCTTCCAAATAAAAGTATTTTTCATTCTAAAGAAGAAATTCATTAACTTTTAAAATTTGTGGTTTTACACTTTCGCCCTGTTTACCAAGAGTTATGCAATGATCTCTATTCAATATTTCAATCGCTTTCCTAATTTGCGCAAAGCAATATCTTTTTCACCAACTTTAAACTTGTTAACAAATAATTGGTGAGTGGTAAAAAGTTATTCAACACAATTTATAAGCTTATAACTAAGTTCTTCTATGTCAAGCGAAATCTTCATTGATTAAATAAAGAAATAATGGGTTCCGTGAGCGAGAAGGTAATCAGTGATTTAAATAATCTGGATTACTTTCTCGATTGCATGTAAGCAGGATTTTGTTGGGGTTTCACTTCAAAATGTCACTTTTCAGTTCCCTCAGTTGACAGCATTTGAGGATAGAATTTTAAAATCGTCAATTTTGAGAAAGAACTGCAATTTATCTTACTTTTGAGATAAAAATTTTCGTGAAAAAACACTATTTAATTTTAAAGGTTTGAGAAGAGAAGAGAATTTGTTTGAGAAGAGAACCAAAAACTGCAAAATTCTTAAAGCTGGCCAAAATAATAAAAAGTTATTCTGTACCTTGATTCTTTTCCTAGTGGAGAGATTCTGTAACACAAACCGACCTGTATAAAATTACTTCCAAATAAAATAGTACTAGTACAATTCTACTATAATTTCGTACTTATTAATTCGTAGTAAATAACACCTACTCTAAATAATACAAAACTACGTTTTTATGCAACTCTGCTGTTAGTTTTCATGCCAAGGTGGGTTTCAGATTTAAGCAGTGAGCGCTTTCAAGCGATACAACTGTTCCAGTAGAAAACCTAATTAGCGCTTTTTTTCTATGACTGAGTTGCTAAGTCAAACATCAAAAATATTGGCAAGTAGTTAAAATCTAGGGACGTGCAACAAAAATGTTGGCAAATAGCAATGAATGCGCATGTTCTTGTAGTTTTAGAGCATATTTTTAAAATTAATACTAAATAAATAAACTTAAAAGAGACAAAAATTACAATTTCCTGGTTAGGCTACCAATTTATTCGATAAACTGTTTTACATTTCATAAATTAAACAACTATTTTGACATTTCAAAAAGCAAACTATTCAGATAATATAACTTATTGAGAGCGCTGGACGTGGCCACTGAGTTTTCACCAGACTGCTTAAATTTAAGGAAACTGTTGAATTATGTATTTAATTATGGTAACTGGGGAATATGTCAAAAATTGCACTAACACATTTATAGAGTTTATGTTGGTATTGTTGCCATTTTGACAGAAGGCTATCTCTTTCTTGCTAAAAATTTGTCGAAGTTTCCCATCTCATTATCTCTGATGCCGCGTTGCATAAAACTTATCACAAACATGTTGCCAACTAGTTTTGAAAAAGTTTCTTCATGTGAAGGTTTCGGTATACCAACAAGGGTTAGCAACATTTGTTGCAATTGCATTACTTTTGAATTGCTACGTGAGGAAATGGCCTTAGTTTTAAAATAAATCTCATCCAACATTGTTGTTCGACGGGTTAGATCATTTGAAAGTACAATTAATAAACGATTTTGACACGGTAGCTATTGACGCATTCTAATTATACGCAATACGCATCAAATTTCATGCGTAAAGTTTAACGCAAATCGCTTGTTAAAGTTCATATAAAAAAATTACATTTTGGAAAAAGTTACGAGTTAGGCAGTTACGCAGCCCTTACGCAGTGATTTGAATCCCCTACATTTGCTACACGCTGTGGCCAAAACACAATTTATCGCGCACAAGAGCTAGAACTTGCTTGTTTATCAAAAGAAAATTATCAAGTGGATCGAAGAAATCCATTAAAAGTAAAATATTAAAAATTATTATCACTTTTAACATTGTTGCGTAAGTACGAAATAATACGATATAAATAGTATAATACTATCTTAAGCGACAGCTTGTGAAACCCCTTACTATAAAATATGAACACAGTTTTAATAACACTGTAAAATTTTCCTAATAAAAAAAAGTTTCATCCACAATTCGCAAAACACCAATCTGGCAATATTTTGCAACTGACGAACTTAACAACAGCTGTTTATTTTGCATTTATTTTATTATTTTGATTAATTGGCAACTAAAAACAACCAAAAAATTGCAATTTTGCGACGAATATTTTCATCGAAAGATATTCTCTGTTCCGAAAAAATAACCAAAGAAATAAAAGTGGCCCAGTAGAACAAACTGACGTAATAGTCTTAAAATCCTTGGTCTTCTTATAATTATGACTTCCTCCTCACTGTTTGAATCACTTGACCACATTTTTTACTGTTTTAGTATTGGATATTTATTGAAATTTTGTGTTTCCAACTTGTAACTATTTCAAAGAGACATGCAAGCTTGTCGAAATTTTTGACACTATCACAAGCTACAAGTTTCAAAACAAGTTTTGAGAAACAGACTTTAATTAACAAGTACTTTTGACACTTGTAAATACGAGAAATTGACTTGGAACTTGTATCTTACAAGTGTAGATTCCAGAAACAGATACTTGTAAAAATCTTCCGTTTTACAAGTATTTCTGTTGTATTACAAGGCTTGTATTTTTTGAGAAACAGGCCCCAGGCCACAGCTGCGCTACAGCTATGTTAAAAATTTGAGATGACATCAGAATGACATGTCATCTCGAATTTTTTCCTTTACCGCAACTGAAAAATTCACCAACTATACTTCGTTTGCGAACTGTATTTGCCGTAAACGAATATTCAGTTGTCATCAATTTAAAAATATTCTTGCTTGAAACGAAAAAACATCGAAATTAATGAAATTTTATCATTGTTTTGGAAGTTCAAGTTTAGCCTAGCGTGCTGGCGTTCGAGTCTAGGAACTCGATTGACCTAGGTTCAATCCCCAACTGGAACACCAAATATTTTTTTTTTTTTTATCAATGTTTTTTAAGTAAGACTTATTTTGACGGTTATTTTTGACTAAGCAGTTAATGAAACAGAATTGGAATTTCAATAATTAAATTAAAATTTTTGATACTTACACAGCCAAGATTCGAACCCACGTCTTCCGCGCGACAGTCTAGCATGCTTCCATTGAGCTATTGTTAGATATTGTGTAGAATGAATTTTTTTAGATTACAAAGGTGTATGTCACAGGTTATGTTAGGTTAGTCCGGTTGCCTCTCATTGGAGTCTCACATAGACCATATGGTCCTTAGTGGTGCCGGTTTATGAAATCCTTGAGGGAATAAGTGGAAGTCTTCAAAGATTTTCGCCTTATTCGCAAATCTTAGGAGGGATTCTAGGGGAATTTTGGCTGCATCCTTTAGCGACGATAAAGTCGGTGTGCCTAAGTATTTAAGTCTCGATCTAAGTAAGGCGGGGCATGTGCAAAGAAGGTGCTCCAGGGTTTCCTGGGCACCTGGTTCCTTGCACTTCCTGCAGTTGTCATCCATGGTTATACCCAGCTTTTTAGCGTGGGCCGCCACCATGCAGTGACCTGTGAGAATTCCCACCAGTGCCCTGCTGTCCCTTCGAGTGTGAGCCAGGATAAACGACGTTTGTTTTCCGCATGCTGCATCGCACATGGTTTATGAGATCTTGCATGTTGTCGTATCTCTCCATCTGCGACTCACTGATTGTTTGGCTACAGTTTCGAGGTTTTTATACAATTCCTGTAGTGGAATAGCTACGTGTTCTGTGAACTCTGATCCCAGCCCGGCACCTTCCTTTGCAAGTTCGTCTGCCATCTCATTTCCTTCAATGCCCCTGTGGCTTGGAACCCAAAAGATACACACTCTCTTTGAAGTGTTCAATGCATCTAGTGCGTCCTTACTTGCTAGGACATTTCTGGACTTGACGGTATCGGAACGCATGGATTTGATTGCCGCTTGGCTGTCAACAAAGATGTTAATTAAAGAGTGTTGAGTGTTTGTACTAAGAGCTATCTCTGCGGCCTTCTTGATGGCAAAAACCTCCGCCTGGAAGACACTGCAGTGGTCCGGTAATTTGTATGCTTGCCTTATATCGGGCTCTGCACAATACACTGCCGCACCTACTCCCGTATTCATTTTGGAGCCATCTGTGAATATGTTGACCGCCCTCTGGGCCTGTTTGATACCTTTGCGCCAGTCGGTTGGTCCTAGAAGTGTGGGTATTTTGGGTTCGAGAGTTGTGCTAGGGATCATGAAGTCTGTGCTACTGATTGCATCCTTGCCAATTCTACAGTAGGCCGGATCATTCTTATATGGATACAAAAAATGTCAACCGGTCGGGGTCTCAAAAGTTAGAGGAATTCATTAAAATGATTTCTGCATACTTTTTTTTCAAATCGGAGAAAAACCGCCGAAGCAATTTTGATTCTTCTGAAGTAAATTTTTGGTAAAAAAAACAAGTTTTTTGCTTGTAACTTTTTATTTTTCACAGAACGCATACCCATATCTTCTTAAATATTAAATTTCTAACTCATACTAACATTTTGACATAAAAAAATTGTTAAAGTATTGTTTCATTATAACTCTTATTGACCATCAGAAATTGAATTTTTTGCTATTTTTAAAAACGCATTTCTTTAAAACCGATGTAAAAGACACATTTTTTATTATATTTACGTGGAATTGTTATTGTTGGAAAAGTATTAAGTTCTTTTTTCGTTCTGTGTATCGTTTTAATCAAAGCTATTTGATTAAAAAAAACAAATTTATCGAAAACTGGACGATAAAGCAGTAAACAAATAAAATTAATTGTTTATATGAATAAGAAATGTTTCATTTTATCAGATTTCTAAAGTCGATTTCTCACATTCTGTCAGTTTTGAGAGCAGCTTCCTGAGCCTTGCTGTGTCTGTAGTTTTCTCAATGCTCGAGCAGAAGTCCTTCTATGATGATCTTTTTGCTCGACGGACATTGCTTTTGAAAAGTTTGAGCCTCCATTTGTATTCCCCCCATATTTCCTCTTGGTCGGCTAATTTAGCCAGTTTGAAGAAATCTTTTAGGTCGCGTCTTTGCTCTGCGAGATCAGGATTCCACCATGGTGGTCTGATTTTCCGCTTTGTTCGCGTGGGTTTACAAGAGGAGTGATAGGCTTTTATGAGAAGGTTTGAGAGAGTCTTTAGGGATCCTTCTATGTCGGATTCTGTGTTAATACGTTTTGGGGAGGGTAATCTGGTCTCAATGATCCTTTTAAACTGATTCCAGTTTGTGTTTCTGGGGTTTCTGAAGATCTTTTGAGCCGGAGTGTAGTTAAATTTGATATTAAAACTAATATATTTGTGGTCTGAGAAGGAAGGCTGTTCAAGCACCCTCCAATCTGTTACAAGAGTGTTAGTATTTGACGTTAACGCAAGGTCTAATACGTTAGAGGAGGTGGGACCCACATATGTGGGTTCCTTACCTGTGTTAACTACGTTTAGGTTAGTTTTTAGAATTAAGTTTAGCATGGACTCACCTCGATCATTGATGTCATTGATGTCCCCACACTGAGTGATGTGCGTTGGCATCTGTGCCGATGACAATCGCTCGTTTGTTGCTGCTGTTTGTGTTGACCAGCCTGCAGAGTTCGTTTGGCGGTGCATCGGTGTCGTGCGCCATATAGCAGGATGCGACCAGAACCGTCTCATCTGCCTTGCTCTCTAGCGCCACAACTGTGAGATCGTCATTGCTGTAATGAGACATTAGATAAGTATAGATGCCTTTCCTTGTGAGGATGGCTGTTCTTGTTCTACTTACTGTTGGTGCGTAAAAAGTGTTGTGGTTGGGTGCTTTTAAACCGGAGACCACATTACCCGAGGCTACCCACGGCTCCTGCACTACTGCCACATCGTAGCCTCCTTCCTCTTAAACGAGAAGGAGTTCTGCGCTTGCTGCTTTGCTTTTGTGCAGATTGATCTGGAGGACCTTCAGCTGCATTATGCTGAAGGATCCTCCCCGGGGTCCGCTTGCTTGCTCGGACCACCAGCGCCATCTGAGCTCGAGACTGAGCTCCTGGTTGGCATCAGTTACCGCTGCGATGCCGAGGTCTTTTTCAACCTCCCCGGTCTCAAGAGTGTTCTTGTTTCTGTCTTTGGGGTGACGTTTTTTGAGACGCAGGTACACACTCCCTACGCCCCACGCCATCTTCCCGTAACGAGGGTACAGAATATCCTCTGCTTCCTTGTTGATCTGTAGGATGAAGTGATGCCCGCCGCTACTACCAGGTAGCTGCTCAGCAACTTTCAACACCCTCCAGTCAGCTGTCGGCACGTCAGGGTTCTGTTTTTGCAGAAGTTTTAGTGCTGATTCTGGTGGCACCACTCTGGGGAACAGCACTTTCGCTTTCGGTAGAGACGGGATGTCCATCCTGTCTACTACTTCCAGCTGAGCGCCATCCCATAGGCCTTGGAGCGTCGGTGCAACTCCCTTTACCCACTCCAGAGTCGGATCATCGTTGCACTTGAGAATTTTAACGTCGTTTAACCATCCTGCACCATCGAAGGTGGGCATGGGAGCGTCAGGATGGGTCTCCATTCTCGCAAACATCGCCTCGAGCAGCTTCATCTCTACCGATTTCCACCGCTCGAGAGACATTTGCCCTTGGGGATCGCTTCGGTCAATGAGTGCCACGATCACATGTCGTTTGGCTACGTCACTTGCCTTGCTTTTCACCTCGGCTGTGGGCTGCGATTTGTTAGTAGAGACCAGTTTTTGCTTATGCCACTTGCTTTCAGGAGCTACGACCTTTCCGTTCTCCGATCTCTGGCGCTTTTGAGCCACCTGCTCTTTGATCTTATTCGCGAACTGCGATGTCGTAGGCGCAAAGTGTGATAGGCTCGCGAAGAATTTTCTGCCCTCAGATACCTTCTGCTCAGCCCAGGCGAGCTTCTCCTTCTCTTTGGAAGATAGACCGCTCTTACCCGAAAGCCGGCTGCAGATACTGAGAGCAGCTTTGTATTACGCTTTGGCTCTCAATCCCTCCTTCGATTTCGTCTTGGGCCCTACCTTACTTGAGGTACTGGAACCCGCTAACTTGTAGGGGGAGAGAAGGAGCCTGTCTTCGTCAGCCATGCTGACTGAGGTTGTGCTGTTGTGATCCGAGTCTTCTTGGACAACGGCATCTACGCGTTTGAGGTTATTTTTGTTGTTGTTGGCAGTAGCAATACAACCACTATGGCCTGCTCCAACCATAGAGGAGGTGTGACCGCTGGCGACACGCAGTGAAGATTGCTCCTCACCGTGCACACCGGTGGTAGCAGTCACGCATTCCACCGACGTTTGGGTTGACATCCCAACCCGAGTTGCTTCCCTTTCCGACCACATAAGAATCAATTATTTTCTGGGTGATTCGGTTCCCATAGCGTTTTATACCTGCCGCCAGGTAGGGATAAGTTTTTGTTCATTGCTCCACAACAGCCTGTATGACATGGGTGGCCCTACCAGAAACCTTCTCAGACGCGAAGGATTCCGTCATCATAGCCCGTTGTGTCATTGCAACCTAAGCCTCTACACCACGTCAAGGTAGCTATCCCAAAGTAGTAGAGGGGTGTATGTCATAAGAAATGGATCTTTTCTCTACAAATGAAGTTTTCAGTTGAACAAAACAAATTTTTCGGTTGCCGAAATTTAAAAACAACTTACGTTAATGGCAATCGAAATTAATTTCTTGCAACTAAATAACGCGTTTCCCGCATCTGACTTTTATTATAACAACAACAACTAACATTTTTGTTTAGACAAAGTGCAAAGGTACAAGCGAGGTGCCATTTGTGTGGCTGCGCTTACTTAAATTGTAACACACTCTTGTTTTTTCGTTTATGGCAAATATTTAAAATTTGTCATCAACGAAAGCGAGCTGTGTAGCAGTTGTGTGACTGCGCATGTGATTCACAGTTGTGTGAATCATTACAAAATATGATTTGAAGCACGACAAACGAAGTTCGTTTGCAGCAAACAGGTGTTAAACGTTTTTTTTTCTCTGCGTGTATCATTTGGGTCACATTAACCTCCTTTGCCTGCTTGTCTTTTCTAAGGCATTCGACTCTATTGATTTTAAGTTTTCAAGCATTGTCGTCCGTCTGTTATATAGCTACTTAGTTGGAAGAACTCAAAGAGTGAGGGTGGGAAATAGTCTGTCCGCTTTCCGTAATTTAACATGTGGGGTTCCTCAAGGCTCTGTACTTGGTTCGCTTTTATTCTCTATGTTTATTAATGACATTTTCAGCAAATGCAGGCATGTTAATATGCATGCATATCTGATGATCTGCAACTGTTCTTGTCTAGTCCTCTTGACCTTGTTGACGACTATGTTTTAAATTGAACGAAGACTTAAGAAAAATTACAGAATGGGCTCAAACTAATAAGCTCAAGCTCAACCCGCTTAAGTCATATGTCTTACCGATTTATAAATCTAGGTACTCTTTCTCTAATATACCTGTCATTTATCTAAATAGTGTCCAACTAAATTTTGTTGACAAGATAAAAAATCTTGGTTACCACAATGATGCTTCTCTCTCTTGCGAAAACCATATCAATTCTGTGGTATGTAAGGTTAACTATATATTGCGGAACTTGAGGTGGACTGCGTCATGTGTTCCTACTGAAACTAGAAGGAAGTTAGTTCAACAGCTTATAGTACCAATAATCTCTCACTCAGATGTCGTTTACAGCAAACTTGACTCCAGGTCTAAGATGAATCTGGAGCTGGCATTTAATTATGCTGTTAGATACGTTTAGGGTCTAAGGAAATTTAATCACATCAGTCACTTGAGCAATAAAGTTCTTGGCTGTAATATTTTTACTTATTTGAATGCTAGAAATTGCATATTTTTGCAACATTTAATTTATTCACGAACACCTAATTACTTATTTGAGAAACTCCAATTCAGCAGATCTAATAGAAATTTCAACCTTATTATACCAGTTTATAATTTATTGAATTCCAAAAGACTATTTTTGTGATACACTTTTAACTACTCAGTTATGCTGTATTTGCATATTGTTGAATATCGATGTTATTATTAGTACTTGAACCATATTTATATTTTGCTGATGCAAAATTACACCAACAACAACTCATTAATTTCAATATCGGTTACAACTAAAACATATTTGTGCTGACGCTGAATAGCAACAACAACAACTAAGTTAATTCGTTTTATTCTTAAACGTAATCGTATTATTAGTAAAAATGTATATAAGCTCTTATACTAAGCAATAACGACCAGTAGTAATAAATCAACTAAAAATAAAACACCGTTTTTATTCATATTTATCTGTAACAACAATTGCATAAGGTTCAAGTGCCTGTGCAATTCTACAACAATACCTTAGGTCAATATTGGTACACGCACCTGAATTGACAAACTCAACAAGAGATTCAACAACGTTGCCTAATAGAATTAAACTTATTCGGAATAAACATATCTTTAAGTATAAAATTCTCAAATTATTTTCTTAAATCTCTTTTTTTATCTCTTTCTATTTAAAATAAAATATAATACGCAACTAAGTCTCACTTTGAATTCACATGTATTTTATCTTAAGTTAGATTTAAGTTTCATTCATCATATTGTCAAAAACCTGTTGTTATCATGTCATACTTGTGCATTTAAAAACTCTCTCTTACATGTCGACATTATTCCTTAATAAAATAAATAAATATTTATTTATTTATTGTAGTATTGACAACAATTAATTATTATAATTAAAAGAAATAACAGAAGCACTAGCTGCCAGGGCTTTATAAGAACAATTTGCGGATATTTTCGCTTAACAAGATGATAAAATGACAGTAAACAATTTTTGTACACAAAAATTAAGGATTAATCAAGATGTATTTAAAGAAGGTGGCAGAAGTAGATTGACATCTATCACATCCACACCGTATTGCTGTCAAACTTCATTACAGTGCTGCCACTTTTTCTTTTTTTATGTGGGACAAACACTTGGAGAGGGTGTTTTGCTATAGAAAAAAAAAGATTTAGGGGACGTGACACCTTAATAAGATATCATTTTGGAAAATTAAATACATATTTTTTTTTTTAAACATTTCGCGAAAAAAATTGATTTTGTCCAAAAAACTTGACAATTTTCGAAAAAACGCCGCCATTTTGTTATTTTTCAACCCAAATTGTTTCTTCTAGTTCATTCCATGGCGGTTTTGATGCTGATAAAAACCCCGTTTTTTGTTTTTTTTCCCGATGTCCCAATGAGTTGCAATTACTCCGCCATGGTTTTTCGATGTTTTTTTTAAATATTTCCAGTAGCCTTCATATATGGAATAAAAAAAAACAAATAATTTTTTTTTTGTGTAATTTTTTACTAGAAAATATATATTTAATTTTTCTAAATGATATCTTATTTTTTATTCAACTTATAGGCATTTTAAAATATGAAAAGACATTTTTTTGAAGGTGTCACGTTCCCCCTTAAGCTAAAAATAGCGTTTTCTCTTCTCGAAAAAAATCTGAATTTTTTCAAACCATCTTTTTTGCAAACACAACAAATAACACACACAAAACAAATCACAAGCGAAGTAAAAAAAAGTCACTCAAAACGCGTTTTGTTCAGTCGAAACCGTAATACCAAGTAACGAAATTTCAGTTTTTAAATATTTTAAATATAGATTTCGTATTAATTACAACAAAAAAATTACATAAAAAAATCATAACAAATATACAAAAAACTCGTTTTCGAAAAAACTTTTTTCGATTTTGACATTACAGCGGTGTTGACTTTGAGACCTCAATCTACTTCTGCCACCTTCCTTAATACATCTTGGGATAAGCGATATTTCACCGGTTTACATTAAAAATTATTGCCTGCCTCATTCACAAAAAAAGTGAAATTGATGAACAGGTTGAAAAATTGTTACAAAATGATTTGATAGAGCCTAGTCAGTCTTACTACAACAGTCCTTTGATCTTTGTACCGAAGAAAAGCGTGAACAATCAAAAATCCTACAGAATGTGTTGATTTTAGAGCAGTTTATTAAAAATTTGATAGCGGACAAGTTTCCGTTACCTCGCATTGATGATATTTTAGATAATCTTGGTCGAGCAAAACATTTGTCAATTCCTGACTTATTTGTCTTGGTTTTCATGAAAATCCTCTACACCCAGATTCTAGAGACATAACTTCATTTTGTACAGATCACGGTTCTTACCGATGGAAAGTTTTACCATTTGGCTTAAATATTGCTCCAAATTCATTTTCGCGCATGATGTCAATTGCATTTTTCGGGCTATCTCCAAATCAAGCATTTTTGTGTGTCAATGATATAGTTGTAGTTGGATGTAGTATGCAAAATCATTTAAAAAATTTAACTAATGTTTTTAACATCTTCAGAAAATTCAATTTAAAAACAAATCCATACAAATGTGACTTTTTCAGCCCAGACATCGTTTTTCTTGGTAATAAATGCACTTCCAAAGGTCTTTTGCCAGACGATTCAAAAATGAAAGCTATTAAAAACTATCCGGTTTCAGATAATAAAGATGCAGTTAAGAGATTTGTGGCTTTTGCCAACTATTATCGAAGATTTATCAAAGATTTTGCTTCATTAGCAGCGCCATTCAATTTTATAACTCGGAAAAAAGTTCACTTTTGCAATACAATATATTTTTTATTTTTCTTGCTTATCTTTTTGCTAGCAGTCGTTACAACTCTTTTATCTATAATGACGCGCCTCTGTTGCATTTTTTACAAGTTTTCTTTGACAACTGACAAAGTTACAATCTTTTACATTTACAGCGTTGCCATCAACAAAGACATTCAGAGTTGCCACCTACTACAACTCGGCCATTCTGACATTCGATCGACTCGATCGATCAACAAGATACTTATATAAATTTAATACAATCGATTAACAATTTATGGACTTAAGAAGTAACTCAATCAAAATATCGATATATATATAAGAATAAAGTTAATAATAAATATTTATATTGAACGATTCTAAAATAAATGTTGAGGTCAATCTCTGAGTGATCACAGTAAGCAATTAAAAACGTTCAACAAACACCTAAGGAGCTGATAAAACACACTTCCGCCTTGCGCCAATCCACTCACTTTCTCATGTGTGAGGCTTCAATTATACCATCATAAGGAAGTTGAGTAACTTGACAATTCTCAATATCGCGAACCACATACCTATCATTAGAGAGTACCTTATGTACTCTAAATGGTCCTTTAAATTTTGGGATGAACTTTTTATTTGTGCCTATTGTCGTGTCAATATTCCTGATTAGAACGAAGTCACCTTCTTCGAATTCGGGAGGGGGCTTATGTTTTTTGGAATGAGTCTTAGCATTTCTCTCCTGAACAATTTTTATGGCATTAGCAGCATTCTACCGCAAATCTGCTAAATGCTCTTCAGAACGATTAGTTAATTTATAATCTAAATGCTTTATAGTTAGTTAATTTATAAAAAGAAAAAAGTTAATTTATAAAAAGAAAGCAAGTCGATTTTGTGCCCTCGCTGAGAAACACCAAAAAGCAAACTGGCATGGTGTCTGCTTAGTGCTTGAATGGACGGAATTATTAATGGCGTACTCAACGTCAGATATCATACGTGACCAATCGGAATGCTGCACTGGCTCTGTGAGTTTAGCCAACATGGCCTTCAAAACCCGGTTCACTCGCTCTATCTAACCATTCGCCTGAGGAGAGGCTACCGCAACCTTGACATGATCAATATTTTTTTCTGATAAATAAGAGCTAAATTCCAACGACGTAAAGCAGGTACCTCGATCGCTTATGATTCGCCGTGGGCGACTATAATAGTCAAAATATTTATCTAAACAAGCACAAACTTCTTTAGTACTCGTAGTATTAACAGCATATAACTTAACGTGTTTTGTAAATGCATCAATAATAGCAAGGATATGTTTACGCTTAGAAATGACAGACGGAAGCGGACCAAAATGATCAATATGAAGTGTATCAAACGGAATAGGTTTCTTCGGAATGCTATGCACGTTTCTATCTTTAGAATGTGACGGAACGGAATATAAAATGCACTTAAGACAGTTTCGGATAAAGTGTTCAACTTGAATTTTCATTTCAGGGAACCAATAATGAAGAGTAAGCTGGTCAATACACTTGTAGACACTGAGATGCCCTAACTTCTCATGAATGCTACGAATTATATTTGTTTCCATTTCTTTAGGGACATAAAGGAGTAAATTTTGTTTATTAGTCTTACGATACACTAGTCCGTCTTCTAAAATAAAGTTTCTAACGTCTTGCTTTTCTAGCTTGTCTCTTAAATTAACGAATTCTTGGTCACGACTTTGAGTCAACTGTAACTGTACATCAATATCTTCTGGATTTATAGCTAAAACTGTCGGATTACGACTTAAAGCATCAGCATGCCCCATAGAAGTACCACTTCTATGTTGAATTGTAAAATTATAATTTTCCAACTCCAAAGCTCACCTGGCTATGCGTACATTTACACTTTTCTTGTTCAATGTCAATGCTAATGAATTGCAGTCAGTTACAATACGAAACGGAATACCTTCCAAATATGTCCGAAAACGTCGTAAAGAATAAATAATGGCCAATGTTTCTAGTTCAAAGCTATGATAGCGAGCCTCAGCTTGTGTGGTTCGCTTGGAAAAATAAGCAATTGGATGAAATTTACCATCAGATTTTCGTTGCAATAATACACCATCAAACCCAATGGAACTAGCGTCGCAATGTAACTCTGTTTCTCTTTTAGGGTGGTAAATAGATAGTACAGGTGATTCAAGTAATTTTAACTTTAATTCTTGAAATGCGGCATTACATTCTGAACTAAAATTAAAACTAGAATTTTTTCTAATTAAGTCTAAGAGAGGCTTAGCAATTCGAGAAAAAGATGGAATGAAACGACGGAAATACGAAAATAAACCTAAACATTGCTGAATTTCTCGCTGGTTTGTTGGAACTGGAAAGAATTTGATAGCTTGCAAATGCCTATCATTTTGCCTTATACCATTCCTGTAAACACAATAGCCGAGGAATTCAATATCTGAAAAACAAAATCGACATTTATTGAAGTTTAATTCTAAACGGTATTCAGCCAACCGCCGCAGAATTCATTGCAGTACCACAAAATGTTGTTCAATCGTATCAGTCATGACAGTTATGTCATCCATATACACAACTATACTGCCATCATCAATAAATGGCCGCAAAATATAATTAATGAAACGTTGGAATACTGCAGGTCCATTCTTCAAGCCAAAAGGCATACAAGTGTATTCGTATTGACCCATAGGGGTTACGAAAGCAGTGAACTTTACTGAATTTTCCGAAACTCGTATTTGGTGAAAACCACTTTTTAAATCTAATGAACTAAAATATCCTTTACCCTCCATTCGCTCTAAGCAATCCTCAATGAGTGGCAAAGGATAGTTATCACGTTCCGTTATCTTATTGAGAGCTCGATAATCAACGCATTTGCGCATTTCACCAGACTTTTTTTTCACTAGAACAATTGGGGAAGCATATGGAGACTCCGAAGGCCTAATTTTATTTTCACGAAGCAAAGTCTGAATAATTTTTTCAAGTTCCTGTTTGTCACTATATGACAGTCGTCTTGGATTAAATCTTACAGGAGTATTAGATGATAAGCTAATTTTCATTTCGTAATTATGTTTAATAAAAGGAATTTTGTCTAAATTAAAATAATTATCAAAAATAATCTTATGCAATCGTTCGGTTTGACTGGAACTCAACTGAGCGCAAATATCAATTTTAGAGCTAGGCGAGTCGTAATCTAAATCTATAAGAAATATATCTGGAACAGAATAGACAGTCGGAATTTGATCCCTAAATTTTTTACATGAACAATCGGAATCGGAAATATTAAAAACTTCCTTAGTTTTTCTTACGATTTGCTGCCTCTTCTCAATCGGAACGGAACTCAATTCAAAAGTATGTGAATCTGAACTTAAATCTGTAGCAAATATATCCGTAAAAGAACAATCTAGCATGTGGTTCACTATATCGGAAGTATCAATTTGTTTTTTATTTTTATCTGTAACTTTATCTCTAATTCTTTTGTCGGAATATTCAAAATGAGAAATGCCAGTTTGTCCCTCACTATAATTAGAGTTTTCCGTATTATCCAAACAATTGAAGCCTCTATTCTTTACTGAATCAAAAACGCAACAAAGAACATGTCCATTTAATTTCAATTTATTTGGATTATTATTGTAATTTATTTGAACATTGTTTTTAAGAGGCAAAAAAGGAAAAACTTACTTACTTACTTAGATGGCGCTTACAACCGTTGGTCGGTTTTGGCCTGCTCTAAGAATTTGCGCCAGCCTCTTTTGTCGTGCGCTTGCTGGCGCCAGTTGGAAACTCCAAGCGTCGTCAGGTTATCCAATGCCTGGTCTTTTCAACGGAGATGCGGTCTTCCTCGTCTGCGTTGGCCACCGCTGGGTACCGAATCCAATATTTTTTTCGCTGGAGCTTCGTCGTTCATTCTCTCGACATGACCTAGCCAGCGAAGCCGCTCTATTTTAATACGCTTGACTATATCGATGTCGGCATATAGCTCATACAACTCGTGGTTCCATCGTATACGGTACTCGCCATTGACGCAGATTGGACCATAGATCTAGCGAAGGATTTTTCTCTCGAACGCTCCCAAAGTCCTTTCATCAGAGCTGCTCAACGTCCAGGTTTGTGATGCGTATAGTAGAACGGGCATGATTATTGACTTATAGAGCGTCAGTTTTGTTCGTCGAGAGAGAGCTCTGCTTCTCAATTGCCTACTGAGCCCAAAGTAACACCTGTTGGCAAGAGTTATCCTTCGTTTAATCTCAATACTGATATCGTTGGAGGAGTTAATACTGGATCCCAGGTAAACAAAGTCCTTCACTACCTCAAAGGAGGTGTTGTCAACAGTGACGTGGTTTCCAAGACGCTGGGACTGTTTGTTTGTTGACACGAGATACTTCGTTTTATCTGCGTTCACTGCAAGACCCATTCGACTCGACTCTTTTTCTAGCCTGGAGAATGCTGCACTGACTTCGTGCGTATTTTGGCCAATGATGTCAATATCATCAGCATACGCCAGCAGCATAACGCTCTTATAGAAAATTGTGCCGCTGCGTCTCAGGTCAGCAGCTCGGATGATCTTCTCCATTACTATATTAAAGAAGTCGCACGATAAGGAATCACCTTGTCTGAAACCTCGCTTGGTATCGAACGGAAGGGAGAGGTCCTTCCCGATTTTTACTGCGCTGCTGGTGTTGTACAGTGTCATCCTGCAAAGACGTATTAGCTTCGCAGGAATACCAAATTCAGACATGATGGAGTATAGGTGACTCCTTATTGGACTGTCGAAGGCGGCTTTGAAATCGACAAAGAGATGGTGCGTGTCGATTTGTTTTTCGAGGGTTTTTTCCAAGATTTGTCGGAGCGTGAAGATCTGGTCAATGATGGACTTTCCAGGTCTGAAGCCACACTGATAAGGTCCAATCAGTTGGTTGACGATGGGCTTCAGTCTTTCACACAATACGCTCGACAGGACCTTATATGCGGTATTAAGAAGGCTAATCCCACGGTAGTTGGTGCAAATGGTGGGATCGCCTTTCTTGTGGATTGGGCAGAGCACACTGAGCTTCCAATCATCTGGAATGCATTCTTCCGACCATATTCTGCATAGAAGTCTGTGAATGCATTTAAACAGAGCTTCGCCACCGGTCTTAAACAGCTCAGCCGGTAGACCATCGGCTCCTGCGGCTTTGTTGTTTTTAAGCCGAGCTATAGCTGTTAAGACCTCGTTATAGTCGGGCAGCGGAACTTCAACGCTGTCATTCATGATTGGGGTTTCCGGGATATCATCTCCACTGGCGGGATTGTTGTCAGCGTCGCCATTTAAAAGACTAGAGAAGTGTTCCCTCCATAGCATCAGTGTACTCTGGATATCTGTCACTAGATTCCCATTCTCATCCTTGCAGGAAGAGGCTCCGGTCTTAAAACCATCGGCCAGGCGTCTTATTTTTTCGAAAAATTTTCGAGTCTCATTCCTGTCGCCATGCATCTCAATTTTCTCGCACTCACGCATTTCCGCCTCTCGTTTCTTTCGCCTGAAAATGCGTCTCTCTTCCCTCCTCTTCTCTCGGTATCGCTCCATAACAGCACGCGTTGCAACCTACTGCAGGGTGGCTTTGTAGGCGATGTCCTTCTCTGCAGTGGCGTCGCAACACTCCTGGTCGTGCCACTGGTTTCGGCGAGGGCGGTGGTAGCCTATCACCTCTTCGGCAGCCGTACGCATAGAGTGGGATATGTGCGTCCACTGTCCGCATATATCGTCGATCGGAGGAGTGCTTTCTTGAAGCAGGAGTGAGAGTCGAGTAGCGAAGGCTTCGGCCGTCCGTTTTGACTGCAGCTTATCGACGTCTAGCTTTCTTTGTGTAGGATTGCGAGCATTCTTAGCTGCGCACAGACGTGTGCGGATCTTGGCTGCAACAAGATAATGATCCGAGTCTATGTTAGCACCACGGATCGTGCGTACGTCTAGTACACTGGAAGAGTGCCTTCCGTCAATCAAAACGTGATCAATTTGGTTGCATGTTTTTTGATCAGGGGACAGCCAAGTGGCCTTATGAATATTGAGATGCTTGAATCTAGTGCTACTAACGACCATGTTTCGTGCTGCGGCGTAGTCAATCAACCTCATTCCGTTATCGGATGTGTTGTCGTGGAGGCTGAACTTTCCGACTGTTGGACCAAATATGTTTTCCTTACCCACCTTGGCGTTGAAGTCACCAAGCACGATTTTTATGTCATGACGGGGGCAGCGCTCGTATGCGTCTTCAAGGCGCTCGTAAAAACATTCTTTGGTCCGTCATCTTTTTCTTCTGTCGGAACGTGCGCACATATTAGGCTAATGTTAAAAAATTTAGCCTTGAAGCGGATTATGGCAAGTCGTTCGTTCACAGGAGTGAATCACAGGACATGATGCCGTATTCTCTTGCCAACTACAAATCCGCATCCAAACTCGTGCTTCTCCGCATGGCCGCTGTAGTAGATATCACAGGATGCTTGCCGTAAGCAACCCTGTCCCTTCCATTGCATTTCTTGGATTGCAGTGATATCAGAATTATATCTTTCCAAGATATCAATCAGTTGGATAGAGGCACCATCCCAATTTAGGGTTCGGACATTCCAGGTGCATATCCGTAAATCATTATCAGTTTTTCGTTTGCGGTAGTCGTCATCAGATTTGGGGATCATTCTTTTATTCATTCTTAAACTTTTCATTGAAATAGTTTTATTACATGGTGGGCTTCAAACCCAACGCACAACCTTTGCTTGATGGCAAAAGGAAGCCCGCCGCTCAGATTCGCCGCCAAAGTTTATCGGGCGATAGTACTTTGACGTTTCCAGGAGACACCACGCGGAGGTTTGAGTCGACTTGAGACGATTTCGACATGGATAATGCTGGCCTCACCAAGTTGAGGCAGTCAGACACGTTGCCATGTGAAGATCGCCCCCTTATCTCCCAAAAAAAAAGGAAAAACACTCAGTTTTATATTAAAAAGTTTCATAAAATCGCGACCCAACAAAAGTGGTGTGGAAAGAAGTTCATCCGCAACAATACAAATAGGAAGAGTATGTGTAATTTCAAAAAATGTTATCGATATAGTGACACGGCCAAATGTATTTAATTTGAAGTTGCCAATGCCTTTGTATCCGGAAAAGTGTGCCCTATCGCTCACTAAGTCACTCGGAATTATTGATCGCTGCGCAAAACTAACCGGACTACCGGTATCCAATAAAGAAAGATAATTATTGAAACAAACACGCTCACTAGACTCACTCAGAAAACTGACACTCAGCTAATCCTCCAATGGCTGTGGATTCAGTTTCCTTCAAATCTAAGTCATCAATATGTCCTACTAAGGCCACACGTGTATTGCTTGGTGGTGGTTTTGGACAGTCTTTCAATATGTGTTGTGTGGAACAGCACCGGAAAAAATAACCTTTTTGTCGCTTGGGTTTCGGACAGGAAGCAGACAGGTGACCATACCCTGAACAGTTGTAGCACTGGATCTGTTTCGGAATTCCCTCTCGATTTGAACGCTCTGCAGCTGAATTGAATTTGGATGAAGCTGACTGAGGCGCATTCAGTGCACGCAATTGGACATGACGTCGTGCCAAAATCTTGAGTTGCTAAAGTGTTGTTGCTGGATATAAAATCGCGATGCTGGAAGAGCGATCATTAAATCCATTTATGACCAGCTGCACAACTTGATTTTCATCAACATCGGCTCGGGATGCAATTTCCTGCATTTACAGAATATATCCCAGCACGGTTGTCTTTGAAGCATCGAATTTTGTACTTTTGAGGAGAGCAATGACTTCACTGATGGACAGAACATTTCCAAATGTTTTCAAAAAGTTCTGCTTGAACTGAACATATGTTGCTGACTTGTCGACACGTAAGAATAACTCTGCCGGCGTGTTGCGCATCATAAAGCGACGTGCAGACTTAAGTCGAAAATTGTCGTTAGCCTCCAAAGAGTCGCAAACTCGCTCTAGATTTGCAATCCATTTGTGAGCATCGTAAAGATCGTCGCCGTTGAATGCAACCATCGCATGTTCAACATCGCTGAAATCAGCTTCACGGCAATGGCCCGCTGCGTCGCTGGAACTCGCAGCGTCGCCATATCCTTCCACCTCACTAAGCTGCTTCTTCAGCTGCGTAATCTCTAATCGCTTGCGCAGTTCGCGGAGCTCATCGTCTAGTGCTCCTTCTTCATCCAGCTTCCAGATCTTTTAGGCGCTCCTCGCCAATGAGCTGCTTGAGTTGTAGCACGGTGGCCGTACGTGGGTATTCGATGTTGTTTTCCATTAACCACTTGGTCAAATCACATCGGCGAAGTTTAGAAGTCATTTTGATATAAATCCCAATTCTGAAGCTGCAATACAATATATTTTTTATTTTTCGAGCTTATCTTTTTGCTAGCAGTCGTTACAACTCTTTTCTCTATAATGACGCACCTCTGTTGCATTTTTTACAAGTTTTCTTTGACAGCTGACAAAGTTACAATCTTTTACATTTACAGCGTTGCCATCAACAAAGACATTCAGAGTTGCCACCTACTACACTTTACTTGGGATTACGCATGCCAAAACTTGCTCTACAGTGAAGAGCAATAAACGAAGAAATCGCTCTGATGTCATTGTTGTTGGTTGCAATGAAAATCATGACCATGATGTTGTTGCTGGAAATATGATGAAGTTTGTACACTTGTCGTCATTCAATTCTTCGGTCTCTGCACATTGGGTAAAATGACCACTTTTTCTGGCCAAAACCTCAAATTGAAACTTTTAAAAAAACATTACTCTTATTTATTGTCAAATGTAAACACTGTAGATAGAAAAGGCCACATTTTTTTTATTTAAAACAGTGCACCGTTAGTTGGTATGTTGATGAACTTGACATTTGTTTATCATACGTAATTTATTTTCACTGAGGGTGTGTGCTAATTGGCTACTTTTACAGCGAGGTGAGAAGTGTTGAAAATATTTACACTGTGGGGAAAATAATTTACGTTTTTGTTGTGCCAATTGGGAATTTACAAATTTTGACATATAAAATTAAAAATTTTGCTTATAAGCAATATTTCATTTATTTAATGAAAATTAATAACTTACCAATTAGATTTAAAAACGATTGACAATTAATGGCAATCTCACTTTTCAAAAATCTTGTTAAAATTCAAATGAAAAATATTTTTTTCTTATTTGTTGTTGTCAAAAATTATACTAGCCCCTAGGGCTACTACAAATTTTGAAAGGTAAAATTCACCTCAGAACTGCCAAAATTTCCGTCGACAGTAGGAAAAGTAGCCAATTAGCACACACCCTGAGTAAGCAAGTGAAAGCAAAAGTTAAAGTTGTATTGTTTGTTTTGTATTCAATAAAAATAAAAAATATGAATGTAATCGAAAGTGCTGATGGTAAGTGAATAAGTTTGTGTTAAAAAATATTAGTTAACTTAACTGCATTCAGAAAAGTGAAATATTATATAATTTGAATTAACCTCGAAATGAAGGAAAAAAATTATATATTTTGATTTTGATTAGTGATTAAAAAAATTCCATAGAAATGCAGAACGTGTGAGTAGAATTTCTTGTTGAAGCATTAAATTCTACGTAATATTAACCTAATTTTATTTGCATTCGTTTGCGTTCCCTGAACAAAAAATTTGTATTTCTTAGGCAAGTACCATCTCAAAAATAAACAACTATTAAACGTATGGCGCGCACAGAGATCACGCAAGGCGAAAGAAAGTGCTATATGCAGTTTTTTATTGGATATGCTAAATCGAAATGAAATTTCAAAGAAGGAAAAGAAGGTTAAAACTATTCTTATATCTTTATCCTGCCAACTCCCATTGCATTTGGATCAATTTCAAAGTTACTGCTTCCAAACAGCAGAAATAATTATTGAAAAATATCCGTGGTTGCCAATGACTGCAACAGTTCATAAAGTATTAGTACACTCAAAAGAGATATTGGCGAATACAGTCCTTCCCGTAGGAGTTTTTTGGAGAAGACGCAGCAGAATCAAGAAATAAAATATACAAATCAGATAGACTTATTCATTCCCGAAAAACAAGTCGAATTGATAACTTGACGGATGTTTTCACTAGAACTTTAGATAGCTCTGATCCCATCATATCCAGTATTGGTCTAAACAAACGCATTCAACAACGGCAGCGTTTACGACTACCGCCGGAAGTCTTAAATTTGGTGTGCTGCGATTGTCCAGAAATAGGTAGTACTTTGGATACACCAAATATTGAAGGTGCACCAGATGAAAGTGCAGATACGGACACAGACTCAGAAAAAAGTGATTGCGACGAAAACGAACCTCAAAGCAGTATTTTTTTGGAACCAATATATATCGATATGTTAAGCAATTTACAGCTGCAAAACTTCGTCTGATTTAAAAAGTAAAATGTTTTTAAATTGTCTCAAATTTAAACCGCCATTTTTGACCCTGATACCTCCCGTATATCGATTTTCTTGCCTATTGGAAAACAATTTATAATTTATTCTACCATATTGGATCCGCCATTTTGAATTTTAAATATTTGACATCAGATTCTTAAACAGAGTCTGTTAAAACCCTTATCTACCAATTTTCATGCAAATAATAAAATATTTGAAAATTAATGCCGCCATAATGGATTCGCCATTTTGAATTTAAAAAATTTGACATCAGATTTGAAATCAGAATCCTTGAGAATCCCCTTATACTAATGTTCATCCCCGTACAGTGACGCCTTATAGTTTTGGCCAAATATGTGGTCTGTGGATCCATAGTGCTCTGGTGAGAATATAATTTATTATTAAGCCGGATCGATTTTGTATGGAGACAAAAAAAGTCATCTGGACACCGACTCAAAAGTAAGAGGGACTCTTAAAAACTATTTCTGCATCATTTTTTTTGGATCGGAGAAATCCCCATGGAGCGGTTTTGGTTCTCCTGAACCCTTTTTTTGGCCAAAAAATCAAGTTTTTTGCCTATAACTTTTTTTTTCTTCAGAATGCATACCCAACATAAGCAAAAAAGTAAAGATTGTGATAGTACACAAATATTGGTTAAAAAAAATTTTGAAATTTGTTGTCCTTACAAACTCTTTTGCGACCCCAAAAAATCGATATTTCATCATTTTCGAAAAGGTGTTTTTTTTAAACACCTATAAAATATACATTTTTCGTGGTATTCATATCCATTTAAGCTTATTGGTAAAGTATTGAGCTATTCTTTCCATTGGTATAACGTATGGAGTGGTTTTATCAAAAGTGAGTTCCATGAAAAATACGTATATTGTAGGCGTTAAAAAAAAATATTTTCGAAATTCATGCATTTTGTACTGGACCGCCATCTGACGTATACTTTTCTAAAAAATGGTTGTCAGAATTCGATTTAGCGTACCTAAAAACTCAAACATACCAAGATTTGTCAAAATCTAACGGTAATTAAGGCAATTAAATTATAATTAAGCCGAAGAATCCTTCTGAATATCAATTTCTCATGTTTTATATAATTGTTGCAGTTAGTTATGGTTAAACTACACCATAAGATATATCAATGGAAAGAAGAGCTCAATATCTTTTCACTAAGCATAAATGCATATGAATTGCTTGAAAAATTAATATTTTATAGGTGTTTAAAAAAAACACCTTTTCGAAAATGATGAAATATCGATTTTTTGGGGTCTCAAAAGAGTTTGTAAGGACAACAAATTTCAAAATTTTTTTTAACCAGTACTTGTGTACTATCACAATCTTAACTTTTTTGCTTATCTTGGGTATGCATTCTGAAGAAAAAAAAAAGTTATAGGCAAAAAACTTGATTTTTTGGCCAAAAAAAGGGTTTAGGAGAACCAAAACCGCTCCATGGGGATTTCTCCGATCCAAAAAAAAATGATGCAGAAATAGTTTTTAAGAGCCCCTCTTACTTTTGAGTTGGTGTCCGGCGATATCTAAATTTCGATCCGGCTTATTAATTATGTACATAAACATGCTTCTATTGCTACAAGCAATATTGCTTCTAAATTGGTTTGCTACAAGCTCATTAAGAAAGATGCTAAGCTGGAAGACTTGCGGAGAGTTAGCTCTAAACTTGGTGTTTCGGAAGAGTTTGTTGGAGCTATTCTTAACCCGAATCTTTGGCAAGAGAACGTAAGAGTTAGGCCACTTATAAATAGGCCATTTACAAATTTTCAAAGGGAGCGATAAATGAGTCCAAAGATTTAAGTCGCTTTCAGTCAACTGATCTTAGTGTGAGTTTCAAAATAAAAATATACTTTCAAAATATGTCCGGGACTAGTACCAAAACTGATGAAATTTTCAAATATACTTCGGATGGTGATTTTGATGTTATTGTTTTCGTTGAAACTTGGCTCAATGATGACTTCTTTGATGGTGAATTTTTTGATACTTCAATCTATCAAGTGTTTCGGAAAGACAGAGATTTGTGAACACTGATTGTACGCGTGGTGGTGTGCTTGAAGACATTAAGCGTTCTTTTCGATGCTCTTTATGTTCGCTGCAAAATGCGGATTCATTATTGGATCAACTTGGCGTTGTTATTGCTAATCCCCGTGGATCGCTGTATATTAGACCGTATCACCTTGTATGGCAGAAAAATAAACCTATTTTGACCCCGCCTCAATCGTTAGATATTTGAAAGACATTTTCGAAAAAAATGTTTTTTTTTTTTTTAAAGTGGTCCCTATGGTGCTATTTTGGTTTTTTCGTTATATCTTCGGTGTTTCTTGTTCGATCCGGAAGATTTTATATCTGTGTGTTTGTTGGTGTTATCCAAATATTTTCTGATGTTTTTTTTACCTCAAATGTTTTTTTTTCGACTGATTACACAATTGATCTTCGTTCTTACCATATTATCCTGCTCCAAAAAGTCCAACAAACTATACCTTTAAAAAAATCATTATAACCATGGGAAGAAGTGAAATCGAAAAAATGGATTTTATGAGCACTTCCGACCTATTTTGCAAAGAATAACACTTTGGATCATAATAAATTTTTTTTTAATTATCGAAATCAGAAATTCGGATTTAAGATTAAAGATTTCGGATTTAAGGTGGCTGTAGCGGTCACTACATATCAAAAAGTAAATCGGTATTTTTCAGTGATCAATAAAATCGAGCTTTAGTTCGCATGAAACGTGTAAAAATACTTGATTTAAACAAAATACATTTCCGTAAGTGCGACTTGGACAGAACAAAATTACCAACAAAACGAAATGTGGAATACGCGTTGTTTCTTCAGCATAATTAAAAAGTCAAACGCAGTGCATTCACAGAAAATATATACGAAGAAGTTTCAAGATTGTGGCATGATGCAAAAATACCAATAGTGTAGAGAACCCACAATCGAAGCCAAATTCGGCAATTTCGTGGTCCCAACCACCAACCCCACATCAACTATAGCAGCACAACTTACACTGAAATGATCGACTGGTCAAGAGTTCAGATCACTGAGCCGCCATGTCTCCAGTTTTACAAGCAAGACCAACTGTCTGATCTACAGTATTCAGACGAAATCATTAAAATTCCAGGTGAGCACCACAGAAAACATTAGTTAAATAATTGAATGATGTAATGTTGACGTCTTAATTTAATCCGTTTGTATCACGTTTCATTTTCGACAGATTATCTTTGCCACTTGCAATACACGGAGCGTTTCGTTCAAATAGTACATAAGTCGGCCACAGCAGTCACTGACGAAAATTGATTGGGGCACATTTTCGCGAAACTTGACAGTTACGAGCGTTACAGCCACCTTGAATCCCGAAAAGTTTTCGAAAATTCAAAAAAAATTTTATAATGATCCAAAGTGTTATTCTTTGCAAAATAGGTCGGAAGTGCTTCTATAATCCATTTTTTCGATTTCACTTCTTCCCATGGTTATAATGATTTTTTTAAAGCTTTAATTTTTTGGACTTTTTGGAGCAGGATAATATGGTAGGAACGAAGGTCGATTGTGTAATCAGTCGAAAAAAAACATTTGAGGAAAAAAAAACATCAGAAAATATTTGGATAACACCAACAAACACACAGATTTAAAATCTTCCGAGTCGAACAAGAAACACCAAAGATATAACGAAAAAACCAAAATAGCACCATAGGGACCACTTTAAAAAAAAAAAAAATATTTTTTTCGAAAATGTCTTTCAAATATCTAACGATTGAGGCGGGGTCAAAAATAGGTTAGTTTTGGTGATACGCTCTACTGTATATATTAGTTTCTTATATTCCGCCTAACAGCTCTGATTGTATCTATGCTGCTCATGCAGATAATATTTTATCTTTTAGTTCAGTTTTAGATAATAATAATAATCATGTATGTATCCTAGGTGATTTAAATTTAAGTAAGATTGTATGGACTTACTTTGACAAAGTTTTAACTGTCACTAATATTAATTTGGCTCGTGAGATTAACTTAATTGATTGTTTCAATTATTTTGCTAATTGCTTAAATCGAATCTTGGATTTGGTTTTTCTATATTCAAAAATCTTTTTCTAACCTTGCTTTGCGACCTTCATTTACTGACTTTTTGCCCTCTTATAATGCAAGATGCTTGCTTTTGGGTCTAAATACTCTAGAAACGAGAAGGAAGATTAGTTATTTAGTCTTCGTATACGATGTTTTAGTCGGAAATATTGATTGTTCGTCTCTTCTTGAGCTAATTATGTTTAATGTTGTGACGTTTTAAGTTTTTTTTATTAACAATTAAGAACCAATTATGGTAAAAATGATCCTATTGCAAGAGCTTTGTCTTTATATAACGAATTATCTTTAAATATTTTTTTTTTTGAATTTGCTGTTTCTAAAGACGTTTTTAAAAATTATGTTAATAGTTTATTTTTACTTTAGCTTTAATGTTATTGTAAATAGTTTCTAGTCTGTAAGGAATTTGCCCATAGACTGAATAAAGAATAATAATAATTATAATAATAATAATAATAATAATAATAATAATAATAATAATAATAAAAATAATAATAATAATAATAATAATAATAATAATAATAATAATAATAATAATAATAATAATAATAATAATAAAAATAATAATAATAATAATAATAATAATAATAATAATAATAATAATAATAATAATAATAATAATAATAATACTAATAATAATAATAATAATAATAATAATAATAATAATAATAATAATAATAATAATAATAATAATAATAATAATAATAATAATAATAATAATAATAATAATAATAATAATAATAATAATAATAATAATAATAATAATAATAATAATAATAATAATAATAATAATAATAATAATAATAATAATAATAATAATAATAATAATAATAATAATAATAATAATAATAATAAAAATAAAAATAATAATAATAATAATAATAATAATAATAATAATAATAATAATAATAATAATAATAATTATAGTAATAATAATAATAATAATAATAACAATAATAATAATAATAATAATAATAATAATAATAATAATAATAATAATAATAATAATAATAATAATAATAATAATAATAATAATAATAATAATAATAATAATAATAATAATAATAATAATAATAATAATAATAATAATAATAATAATAATAATAATAATAATAATAATAATAATAATAATAATAATAATAATAATAATAATAATAATAATAATAATAATAATAATAATAATAATAATAATAATAATAATAATAATAATAATAATAATAATAATAATAATAATAATAATAATAATAATAATAATAATAATAAAAATAATAATAATAATAAAAGGGTTTCGAAGATATAAAAGCAAGTTTAATGTCTCTTTAACTATTGCAATACCCGGACTTTAAGAAAACGTTTTTAATAACGGTAGATGCATCAAAAATTGGATGTGGTGCAGTTTTAAGTCAAAATGTTGGTGGAAATGATCTTCCAATTTACTTTGCATCCAGATCGTTTAGTAATGCAGAACAAAAGAAGCCTACAATTGAGCAAGAACTCTTATCAATACATTTTGCAATAAACCAATTTCGTCCATATGTCTATGGCACTGAATTAATTGTTAGGTCAGATCATAGACCTATATTCTACCTATTCAACATAAAGGATCCGTCTTCAAAATTAACTAAAATTCGATTAGAATTGTCAGAATACAACTTTTCAGTGGAATATACAAAAGGCAAAGACGATGTTGCCGCTGATGCACTCTCGCGCGTTTCAATTGACGAGTTGAAGAATTCCAATAAGGAGATTTTTTGCAGTGACAACCTGCGGTATGTCACACCAAATGGCAGAAATTCAAAGCAAAGTTAGCCCACAGTTAGATGACGCAGATATAAATAAATTCTCGATATATGACAAATTTTCTCATGATTTTACTTAAAATATTCCAAAATTAGAACAGAAGTTTTCTATTCGAATAATACATTACAAAGATTGCGTATAAATATTTACAAAAAATTTACAATCGTCTTATTTGTTGATATTTTGATTGATAACGAAACATTGCTTCGAAGCTTGAAAAAAAAGCTGTCAATCAGAAAATTTATAAAATCGAATGGCAAAAAGATGATGTAATTTTAATAATTTGTGCAGTACAACAATTAAAAATCTATGGTATAAAAATATTAAAGCATTTAGAAATTATTTTAACTGATCCAATACAGGCAGTATTTGAAAAAGATACATAAGAAAAACTCATGACCGTCTATCACACTGATCCGCTCTTAGGAGCGCATTGTGGACGTAAGAAATTATACGCCAAGCTCAGAACAAAATATTTTTGGAAAAATATGACAAAAGATGTTGCTTCTTTTGTAAAGAATTATAAAAATGTAACGTAAACAAAGTAAAACCTAGAAACAAAGAAGAACTAGTATTAACACCGAATCCAATTATACTTTTTGATATAGTAGTTTTGGACACAATTGGTCCATTAGCAGAATCTTCTTTTGGGAAAAGGTATGCTTTAACTCTAATGTGTGATTTGATTAAATATTTGGTTACAATAGCAATACCAGATAAAAGTGCTAATACTGTTGCTCGTGCAATATTTGAAAATTTTATTTTAATATACAGTGCGATGAATTCGAAGTATTAACCGAATTATGCAAGCAGTTGAATATTAAAAAAAAATTTTCAACTGCACATCATCACGAAACTTTAGGTACAATTGAACGAAAGCACAGAGTTTTTAACGAATACTTAAGAGCATACATTGATTAAAATAATTCCGATTGGGAAACCTATCTGTAGTGGAATTCCCAAAAAATTAACGTTACCATAACGTTAACTTTAACTAACAGCATTCGTAGTTTGCAATAACGTTAGTCCTATTCCCAAAACTTCACTTAACGACACTTTTAGTGAAAAAATAATTCACAATGAAAGCCACAAACAACGTTGACATATATTGAAAATATGGCAGCACTGTTCATTTTGACAAGTAAAAACAACAAAATATAACAATTTTTTATTAGAACAACAACAACTTAACACAAAAAGAAGAAAACAAATTATTATATAAGCAAAAGATCGACAAGGACAACAGCAAAGCAGTAAAACTGCTAAATTTTTTCTGGAACTAATGGTTGGCAGAGAGGGAGGTTCATCTCCACACATGGGAGCCAAGAAGCAGGAAGGATACCGATAGATTGGACGAGATAGTGGAAGAGTCTGTCCGAAAACCCCAAAATAAAAAACAACAATTTGATGCAATTTAATTATCACATAAATTATATTATTTTCCATTATATTTCATGCAATAAACAACAAAACATTAATAAAAAAAGATTATATAAAGCTAAACATAGAAACACTTCACTCAAAACTTGCTTAACGTTATTGTTTATCAGTTAACGGCGCCTAAATAATCGTGGTTAAGCTTACTACAAACATCTTTAACGAACTGTCAAAGTTAAAGACAAACATTGCTAGCAAAGATGTTGGGAATACCAATTAACAGTAAGTGTAGTTAAGAGCCAGTTAACGATAATCAAAAGTGTCGTTAACGCGTTTGGGAATTCCACTACTGATATATTTTACATTCCACCATAACACTACTTCAAATACCGTTTTTGACAGTAAATTTATTCCATTTGAACTTGTTTTTTGGAAAACTGTTAATCTGCATAGCGATTTGTTAAAAAATAAAATTGATCCAATTAACAATATTGAAACAGCAAAGAAGTTAAAAACCGTTTAAAACAACTCATAACTTAGCAAAAACTTTAATTGAAAAACATTAATTACGGAATACATTAGATATTAATGACAATGTATTGATTCAAAAGCAGCCATATGATAAACATAAAAGTATCTACGATGGTCCGTATATTGTCAAAGCTATTTATGGTTGCAATGTAACAGTTTTTGCTAAGACTGAAAAGAAAATAAAAACTATTCACAAAAATAGATCAAATAATGTAAAATATAAATTCTTAAAAAACAGTATACATATTTTAAATTTCGAAGGAAAAGCAAGAACTACACAAGTTTGATCACCTTGTTTACTTCTTCCTTTTTTTATAAACAGTGCAGGTGTAGTGCATTTAATGCAGGCATGCGCAAAAGGCCGCCCATGGGCGGATAGCTTTCACATGCATACGACAGCTTTCATCCAAAAAAGCTTTGCAGTCGAGACTCGCACTGTTACACTGAATATTTATTCACATTCGTGCTATCACAGCACACGATCAGTCGCTGTGCGAACTTCATGTTGAAGGGTTGCGGTCGCTTGCTCCTGCGTTGCCTTATTAAATACGACAAGCCACCATTCATACGCATGAATATGTGTTTGTTCATTGTATCTGTTTATCAGTAATAATTTGTTTGTTTTTAAATAATAGGGATTTAATTAATTCGTAGAATTTTACTTAATTTTTAAACGAAGCTTGTAGTTTTCAACGCGTCAACGCAGTAGCAAGCGACCGCAACCCTTCAGCATGAAGTTCGCACAGCGACTGAACGTATGCTGTGATTGTAACAATGAACGAACTCGTGCTTTTCGTTCAGTGTTAACTTGAAAAACAAAAGCTTTGCAATACAAACACAAAACTTTGTATGTATTAGTTTGCGCACCCCTGATTTAATGTAACCCTTCCATACTATCTTTCAACACATATGTAGTAGCCAAAAATTAAAACACGTCCGTATACTTCGAGCGATTCTTTATTCTGATCTCTTTTTTCGTTTAAGGTGACCATGATTATTCTTAACAGCTATATTATATAAGGTGACCAGATGAACTTAAACAATATTTAAACATATACGACGAAGGTTTAAAGTATATATTGCTTAAAAATAACTAAAATATAAAAGTAACTTAAATAATCAAATAAATAGTACTTCAACATTACTTCAATTCGGCCATCCTGATGATAAGATCTCCCGATCTTACCAAATTTAAATCTTGTTATCTGATACCGCATGTCCTTTAAACCAAGGCTTTAAATTATCTGCTTCCCAGACACCTTTGTAAGGCGTTCGAGATTGTTGGAAACCTTCTACATCTTCAAGTAGATATCGATCGTTTCGTAAAATTTTAGTAACCTTATACGGACCTTTAAATTTAGGAATTAACTTTTTTGCTACGCGAATGCGAATGCTTTGACAATATACGGACCATCGTAGATACTTTTATGTTTATCATATGGCTGCTTTTGAATCAATACATTGTCATTAATATCTAATGTATTCCGTAATTAATGTTTTTCAATTAAAGTTTTTGCTAAGTTATGAGTTGTTTTAAACGGTTTTTAACTTCTTTGCTGTTTCAATATTGTTAATTGGATCAATTTTATTTTTTAACAAATCGCTATGCAGATTAACAGTTTTCCAAAAAACAAGTTCAAATGGAATAAATTTACTGTCAAAAACGGTATTTGAAGTAGTGTTATGGTGGAATGTAAAATATATCAGATAGGTTTCCCAATCGGAATTATTTTAATCAATGTATGCTCTTAAGTATTCGTTAAAAACTCTGTGCTTTCGTTCAATTGTACCTAAAGTTTCGTGATGATGTGCAGTTGAAAATTTTTTTTTAATATTCAACTGCTTGCATAATTCGGTTAATACTTCGAATTCATCGCACTGTATATTAAAATAAAATTTTCAAATATTGCACGAGCAACAGTATTAGCACTTTTATCTGGTATTGCTATTGTAACCAAATATTTAATCAAATCACACATTAGAGTTAAAGCATACCTTTTCCCAAAAGAAGATTCTGCTAATGGACCAATTGTGTCCAAAGCTACTATATCAAAAAGTATAACTGGATTCGGTGTTAATACTAGTTCTTCTTTGTTTCTAGGTTTTACTTTGTTAACGTTACATTTTTATAATTCTTTACAAAAGAAGCAACATCTTTTGTCATATTTTTCCAAAAATATTTTGTTCTGAGCTTGGCGTATAATTTCTTACGTCCACAATGCGAATCAAAATTTGCTACCATGACGTAATCTCCTTCAACATATTTTATGGCTTCTCTACGTTTTCTGTCTGCATACTTTTTATTGTACTCCTGTAATTTCGATTGCTTTAAAGCAGCTTCCTCCCTAACTTCTTCTAAATTTTTTCTTACCAACCCTTGTTCTACTTCAATCAAGCTTTCCTTTAACAAATCTATCGTCGAGCCTTTCTGCTGTACTCCAAATAGCATAACACTGGGATACTTACCTATTGTTCTATGGAATGTATTATTTAAAGAAAACTCTACTTTTTCTATAATTGTATCCCAATAAATGCCCTCCCTAGGTTTGACTAACTTTGCTATCATCGGACCTAAACTTTTGTTAACTATTTCTACTTGGCCGTTGGCTTTTGGCGAAGCTGTAGCTATCTTTATGTGTTGTACATTCAACCCTTCCAGAAATTCTTTAAAATCATTTGACGTAAAGCAACTTCCTCTATCTGAAACTATACATTTCGGACGACTATATGCTCTGAAGTAATCTTCCAGGGCTCGAATCACTTCTTTCGTGTTTGTCGTTTTTGTGGGGTATAATCTAACAAACTTAGTACACGCATCAATAATTGCAAAAATATGTTTTTTCGACCGAGCGTTGTCTATCGGTCCATAATGATCTATATGTAAAACTTCAAATGGAACGTTTGGTTTCGGAATATTATGGAGAAGTCCCTCAGCTTTTCCCTGTTTATAAGAAAAGACTATACACTTTAAACAGTTTCTGATATGACCACTTATTTTTGCTTTCATTCTAGGGAACCAATAGCTTTTTGATATTAACTCAACTGTTTTATCTATACCCATGTGACCCATTTCGTCATGGTATTTATATATAACGTGATTTTCCATATCTTCAGGCACGCAGAACAGAACCGATCCTTTGTCACTCTTTCTATACAGAATTCCATTACGCATTTCATAAAAACTATCTTCAGTCAATTCTAACCTTTTTCTAATTTCGTCTAACTTTCTGTCTTTGTTTTGACAAATAATTAGATTTTCTTCAAAAGTGTTAGCCTCCAGAATTAAAATATTAGTGCTCCGACTCAACGCATCGACATGTTGCATTCTCTTGCCGGCCCGATGTTCCAATTCATAGTCATAATTTTGTAGTTCTAGAGCCCATCTTGCAATCCTTGGATTTAATTCCTTTTTACTCAACGTCAATGTCAACGAATTACAGTCTGTAACAATTTTGAATTTTTTTCCTTGAAGGTAAACTCGAAAACGTTTCAACGCATAAACAATAGCCAGTGTCTCTAATTCGAAACTATGGTATTTTGATTCGACCTCTGAAGTACATTTGGAATAATAGAAACATGGATGCCACTTTTTATCTTTCTTTTTTTGCAACAATATGGCTCCAAAACCTATCGAACTTGCATCGCAATGCAACTCAGTAACATCATTTGGATCATACAACGCTAATATAGGAGATTCTATCAATTTTTGCTTTAACATTTCAAAAGTTTCTAGCTCAACCGGACCAAAACAAAATTTACTATCTTTTTTTACTAAATTATACAAAGGCTTAGCTAACACCGAAAAATTTTCTACAAACCTTCGAAAGTATGAACACAACCCTAAAAAACTTTGCACGGCATGAGGTCTATCTGGAACTGGGAAGTTTTTAATCGCATGTAGACCAGTTTCATCCGCTCGTATGCCCTCTCCGGTTATAGTATACCCAAGATACTTAACTTTTGACTGAAAAAACTCACATTTGTCTAACCTGAGCTCAAGCTTATTTTGAACCAACCGCTGGAAAACTTCGCTGAGTATTTCAAAGTGTTCTTCAATATTTGTCGAGGCTATCATTATATCGTCTAAGTAAATTATTACCTTATCCTGTTTCACCATGTCAACAAATACCTTATTTATAAATCTTTGAAAAACTGACGGCGCATTTCTTAGACCAAACGGTATTCTTAAAAATTCAAATTGCCCTAAAGGAGTCGTAAACGATGTATATTTTATCGATTCCGGGTGCATAAAAACATGAAAGAATCCATTTTTCAAATCCAGCTTTGTAAAAATCTTTTTGTTCGCTAGCCTGTCTAACAAGTCATCAATAAGAGGAATTGGATAATGCTCTTTTGCAGTAATTTTATTTAAATTTCGAAAGTCTACACACATTCTTAAATCACCCGTTTTTTTCTTTACTAACACGATTGGGGAAACAAACTTTGATTCGCTCACTTGTATAATGCCTTTGTCTAAATATTCATCTATCAACTTTTGTAATTCCAGTTTCTCTGTATATGATAATCGCCTCGGATTACAATAAAACGGTTTTTCATTTTCTAACAACAACTTCATTTGACTTTTAACTATCGGTTCTTCAGGACGTTCAGGTTTCAGATAACACTCTTCAAATATATTATACAATCTACTTTTAATTTCAAAACTTATCTTTGTACAAATATTTAAATTCAGCTCGTTGGAATCATCATGATTAATAAGTAAAATCATTTTCTCAAAGCTTTCAATATCATTAATAAATTCATTGTTAGAACTTGGACTTAAACATCCTTTTCTTAAAATAACATCATCTTTTTCCATTAATAAATTGTTTACTTCGTCGTCATTTCTTTTTATAAAAGACTCATTTACATTAAAATATTTATAATTTGAGTTTTTACTCCGATTCTCATTATGATCTGTCAAATAACTAAAATTTTTTTCAATCGAAACATTTTGCATATTATTATTTTCAAACATTTTTAAACTACTATCATTTTCATTTCCTTTGTCTTCGAAATTACTATCATTATAAATCGGAACATAACTATCATTTTGTTTATTTAATTCAACAACGTTTTTACAATACATGAATTCAAACTGACCAGCTCTTAAAAAATCCCTCCCCAGAACAACTTCATAACTCATGGAATCATCAGCCACAACAATCAAATCAAACTCAATTTTTTTTTTATTTAACAAAACATAACAGGCAACTTTGCCATACACTTTTAATTCAGTATTATTCAATCCAAAGTATTTGTTGTTTACATTGAGAAGTTCATTTAATTTAAGTAAATTTGAAAACGCGTTCATTTTTGCAAAACTGATGCAGCTTCCAGTGTCTATGAAGCATTCTAGGGACAGACAAACATTAACATTATTGGTTATAAAAATTTTTAAATACATTACATATTCTTTTCCTTGCCAAGTTTTGGTCGTCTTTCTCTGCGGGCAAGCAACAGCACGATGTTCTAGGCTTCCGCACGCAAAACAAGCGCCGAACTCACGTTTTGGCTTTCGGCACACTGCTGCTAGATGTCCCACCGAGTTGCAGTTAAAACACCTTAAATTAGCAACGGGCCCTTTTTCACTTGACAGCTGCGCCTCTGGTACCTTTGAATTTTTCAACTCAATTTTTGCAAATGCCTGTAACAACTGTATTTGAGTGGTAAACCGCTGCATATTTGCCTGCACTCTCAATTGCTCGTCTGGTATTCCGTCAATCAAGTAGTCAACCATCTCCGTCTTGTCCATCTGCACTGCGTTTGCGAGAATCTGCTTATCCCTGTAGTATTCGGCGAAACTCTCACCATAGCCCCACTTCCGCTCTTCAAATTTTCTACGCAGCGAAAGTTTTGTTTCGTTTCCACCGAAAAATTCGCTCATCTCTTTCACTAATACTTCCACACTCTCTGCCATGAAATCAGACTTCGATTGCAGCCACAGCTGCGCCTTGCCTCTCAGCTTACATATGAACAGCGCACGCAACGTATTTTCATCCAGCGAGTAAACATTTTTGATGCTATTCAATTGAGCTGTCCACACAACTAGATTTTCTTTGCCATCGTACTCTGGCAGAACTTCTTTCAACATGCTGATTGCAGCGTTGGACGAACCACTGATGTCTATAGAGCGCGTCGAACAGGCTGCTGCTTCTAACGAGCGAAATTGACGCATTTCGTCTTTAAGAAACTCGTTCTCACGCAACAACAGCTCTTTTTCACGCTTGAGTAGACTAAGTTCTCTTTTGTACAATTCCGCCTCTTTCTCTGCCACCACTGTACTCTGTTGAGCTGTCTGCTGTTCACTCTCTTCTTCACTCACATCTTCTATCTCTACTGTTTCTCTTGGGCACTCGCCGCGCTGCTCAGCTGGCACTGTATTAAGACGCAATACGAGTGTGCTCTTTGAACCAGCTGTTGACAACTGCAACTTCTGTAACCACTCGCGCAGCTCTGCAACGTTATAATCGTTCGATGCGATTTCCATATCGTTGGAAAAAAAATTCGTGCACTTTTTGGTACAGTCACGCTTTTTCTTTGTCTTTTCCTTTCTAACTTTGTCTATCTTTTGTCACACTTTGTCTAACTTTTTATAGCACTTTGTCTGTTTTTTTTTTTTTGTTTTTTTTTTCTAATTTGCAACACTGGGTTTTAATTGTTATTATCCACTTATCTTTTTTTCTTTAGTTCTTTTGTCTTTTTTCTTTTTGTTTTTTTTTTTTTTTGCAACACTCGTTTTTAATTTTTATTAGGCACCTATTTGTTGGGCACGTAATTATTGCGGGTAAACTTAGTTCTTTTATACATGTATATTTCTTTCTTTTCGAAATAGCCGAGTAACGAAACTAAACTTGGGCAAATCCCACTTCTGAGATTGTAGTAGCCAAAAATTAAAACACGTCCGTATACTTCGAGCGATTCTTTATTCTGATCTCTTTTTTCGTTTAAGGTGACCATGATTATTCTTAACAGCTATATTATATAAGGTGACCAGATGAACTTAAACAATATTTAAACATATACGACGAAGGTTTAAAGTATATATTGCTTAAAAATAACTAAAATATAAAAGTAACTTAAATAATCAAATAAATAGTACTTCAACATTACTTCACATACTACATTACCTTTACTTGGGGTTTACATTAGACAGTAGTGTTCAGACAGTTGCAACACATTCACAATTTTTTACACACACTCACTCACTTTTTCAACTGTCTGGTCAACTGTCTGAACTTTTTTGAAGACAGTTGCCAGACAGTAGCTGGGACAGTAAAATAACATTTTCTATATAAACAAAAACGAAAAAGGGAAAAAGTCAAATAATTCATTGAAAGTTGCAGATGAAAAGTAAAATATATTTTTAAAAATATTAGCAGCGCAAACAATTGCAATAATATTAGAAACACTGAATATTATGTGGTGACCGTGGCATGCAGGTTAAGTGTGTGGCTTAGTATGCTCGGAGCCCGGGTTCGATCCCCAGCCGCGGCGAAAAGTTTTTTCAATAAAAATTTTCTGATCGGTCACCACCTCTCTGCAGACAATGGCAAACCTCAGAGAGTAAATAATGCCATGTAAAGCTTCTTGAGAACATGAGCCGTTCGGAGTCGGCATAAAACATGTAGGTCCAGTTCTCGGTCAATTGTGTGCAAACATTTAATAACACACACAACACAATTGATCATAAGAAGCTCGGTCAAAGTCCTTTCAAGGGCTGAAATGGCCAATTTGTTTTTTTTTTTGTTTGAATATTTGATATCAATTAATGTCAAATTTGTTCAATGTTCTATCTACTGTCTTGCCAATTGTCTGGACGCCTACGTCATAAACCTAATTTCGAAGTATTTTTGACAACTAATACATATTCTTGACTGTCTTAACAGTACTGTCTAATGTAAACGATGTGTTAGTATACACCTTAATTTAGTATTAGCTAATCTAAAATACTCTCTAAGCCTTTGAATAAAATGTAGACAGCAGGGTACACTGAATAAGGTAGCCGCAACACGGAGAGCGCGACTGCCGCAAATGTCAAAGCGAACTGATTCAGCTGTTGTTGTTGTTGTTCTTTTTTTCGACAGCCAGTTGATTTTTGACACTTTCGGATATGCGAAAGAGAGCACAGTCAGTTTTGAAGCAACCTTGTTATTTAACCATGGTAGACAGTCAGTCTGCATCAGTGGCGTAACTAGATGATCAAAGGCCCGTGTGCAAAATTGAAAAAGGGCCCCTACCAGAAAAATTAAAAAAAAGACTTCAAAACAAAAGAAGTACAGAAACATTATTGTTTTTATTTTATTTAACTATATTTTTTGTCTTGCTTTATCACTACCAAAAGTTTCTATTAATTTGCTTGAATCTAATGCAGACACCTGTTTGTTCTCAATTACAATGAATGCTAAATTCGGCATCCTGGACTGGCTTGTCTTATTTCTTCAATAATTTTTAATATTTTTCAATTTACAAAATTACCAGTCTGCGCTTGTGGAGATCTCTGAGATTGTGAAAAACAGCTGTGTAAGCTTTTGAAATGTCACATTCAATTGCTTCAAAATTTGTAATGATTTTTTGACTCAATTGATTAACGGTGTCCAATTCATCAGTTTGTAAATACTGATGAATTGTTGAGTAAACTTTTAGGCTACTTGTTATTTCACAGTATTTTGTTTCAAAATTATCGCATTTTTTATTATATCAGCTTCGTTACCATTTTCTATTTGTAGTGTGAGCGAAGGGCCCTATCGGTCAAGGGCCCCGATGCTCTGCACCGTCTTGCACCTATGGAGTTACGCCACTGGTCTGCATCGAACTTACAAACGAGTTGTGTCATTTTGGAATAAATAAACCATCACAGCTGAAATCTACCTACTGAGTATCCTTAAAATCTCTTTGTTATAAATTTAAGTTTTCTTTTTTTGTTTACATCCGTTATTGAAACACATTCCCAAGAAATTACTTCATCAGACGTTTTGCTGGAATGACATTTTTTATTGTTAAAATCTGTGTTTGTGTATGTTTATTTTGATCCATACTTCTTGTAATGGCTAGTATTTTTTTACGTGTATGTCCCAATCTGGTTGGATTCATTGCATTTTGTGAACTTCTATTTAATGTTATTCGTGATAATGCGCTTGTTTTGGAAGTGGTTTGTTCTGCTTTGTGTAAATTTAAGTTATTTGATTCTTTCAAATAATTGGTAAAATTAATTGTTTTTCTCCTATTATTAAAGTCATTGTAAATTTTTCAGAATCTATTTTTGACATGAATTTTTTTAGAAAATCTCGCCTTAAGATTCCATCTGTTGCGATTGGAAAATCGTCTTCAACGATGTGAAAATTATGCTGAATTACTTCTGTTTCTGCTATTAAATCTAAATTGGTTGTACCAATGCATTCAATTTCTTCTTTTGTTATACCTGTTAGTGTTGAAATATGTTTGGTATTAACACTATATATATTCTGATTTTACAAATATCATATTACTGATTTTACAAATAGGATATCAGCTCCAGTATCTACTAAGAATTTTAGATCATTGTTCGTATTTCTACATTTAAAATTAAATAATTTGATAAGTTTCTTGAAATTTTGTTGAAATGTCTGTAGGCTTTTTTGGTCAAGTGGTTTTTTTGAAAAATTTTTAATTATTATTAAACAGATTAGTAAACAGACAGATTAGTGCATCTGTCTACAAACACAAGGTCCAGCGTTCTATGGTTTTTATTAAAAATATTATTGACTTGTTGAAGACACAGGTCAGATAACTTATCTAAAAAATCATTTATCCAATTACTAGTGGAAACAGGTGTAAGAAATGAAGAGTCATCTGTCGAATTCCAAGACACAAAGGGTAGGTTAAAATCGCCCAACACAATAAGAACATCATTATTTTTTAACATATTATGAACTTGCTCGATGGCGTTTATATGTCTTAAGTAAATTGATATGTCACAATTAGGAGGAATGTAAGAACAGGTAAGATAAGCAATGCAATTATTTAATTTAACTGAAACACAAATAAACTCCAGTTCACTAGTGTCGAGAATTGTTAATTCATCAGATGCAAACGAGATATGAACAGCTATCAGAACACCACCACCGATCTTATTATAACGGTCTTTACGGAAAATTTGATAATTTTTACACATTATTTCAGAATTTAGAATATTAGAGCGAAGCCAAGTCTCCGTGAAAATTATAATGTTATATTCGAAATCAAAACTGTTAATGAACATTGCAGAAAGTTTGGAGTTAAGACCCCTTACGTTTTGATACACAAGTTCTAATTTAGACTTGCGATTTGTTAATCGTTTTTTGGATGAGATTGCGGGCTATTTCGCGGGCGAGGCAAGTGTACTACATTTACTAATCGCGGATTATTTTTGAATTCGAATTCGCGTACGATTGTATTTCGTGGCCAGAAACTTACATCAACAATAGTATTAAATAAATTTTCTGGAACTGTCAATCTAAAGGAAGTAGTCGGACGTGCGTTTACATATTTGAATTTATGAATAGAAATAGAAAGAGTCAATGAACATTTCAACTTTGATTTAATGAAAAAATCTATATCATTATCTGTTGTATCAGATGCTAAGCGCGAAACAAAGATTGATTTAGTTGGAGGAATAGCAATCAAAGGTTTAGGAACAGAAATGTCAGAAGTAATTGCAATTTGTTGGACATCAGCAACAGTAGGAGCAAGAGAAGCAGCTTGTGCATACGATATTTCAGGCAAAGCGAGAGGTGGAGCTGATAGTGGAGCTGATAGTGGAAAAGGAGCAGACATAGACAAATTTGCCGAAGAAGAAAAAATAGGAGGAGGAGCATCCGTGTCCATGTCATCAACGTTGTCTTGTTCTAAAGAAGGTTGTGTTGGTGTCGAGTCAGTTTTCTGTTTGCTTCGAAGGGTCATATGTTTCTTTTTTCGCTTTGGTGAAGGAATTGACTCATCAATATATTTAAATTCGTTGAAAAGAGTTTGATATTTTAAAAATTTATCAGAAAGTGAAGAAAGTTCTCTACTTATTTCCGAGAAACCTTGCTTCGTTTGCTTAAAAAGTTTATAAAAGTTAATGTCGGCCAACCTACACTTCTCACAAGACCAACGCAACCCTTTACCCTCTTCAATGGCATCTGCCACTCGACCTGACACTGCTGCACACTTGATGTGAACAATATTGTCACATAACCAGCATGGCAAAAATCGTTCATTTTCACCTTTAGTGGAGCAGCCAGGCTTAGCACAAACCATTTTTTATTAATTTTTTTTTTTTTTTTTATTTTTTTTAATTTAACAATTTAATTCAATTTAAACAAAGAACAAGAAAACAAAATAAAAAATAATAGTGACAAAAGTTTAAAAACAAATAAATAAAAACTTTGAGACACCCTGTCAGTAAAAATTTCAAAGAGAGCCCACAAGTATGCAACACTTTAAAACTAAACTTAAAAGATGCCAAGAAACAAAACAGAAAATGTCAAAAAATAAAAAGAATAACAAGAACAGAAAATGAAAGAAAAATAAAATGAGCAAAAACAAGGCACAAAAATGATTGAATGTTTTGTTTTTTTTTTTTTGATATTTTTGATTCCTCAGCTTCTTAAAATAAAGCTAGAGGAAAGCTAATTAATTTAATTTAATTTAAGTTAACCAGCGACAAGCACTTAAAACACAATATACACAATTTATATATGCGGAAATTAAAAACACAAGTATTAAACACGTATTCACTAAATTTGGTCACAAGATTTGTAAAACACAACTTAAACGAAAGAAGAACAAATTCGAACTGACATCATCTTTTCGAACTGACAATTGTTACATCTTAACACATGTAACAATTAATATGAAATAATTACATAAAACAAGTAAGTCTTACTTTAATAAATAAATAAACAACACAATTTAAATTTAATTTTGAACAATTTCAAACAATCAATAAACACTAATTACAAAACAAGACTTGACTTTTTAACAAAGAGACTATAAATAAACAATGCCAGCTGTTTAAGCTTTTTAAAGCTGTGATGTATACAGATCTGATGTTATCGTTGTTCTCTTTGGTTTTCATTGTTATTGCAGCTTTTCTTTGTATGTGCAGAGACTCCAAGGCTGAGGTCACACGGTCCTCGTTTGCTCGGCGTGCAAATATTTTTGTTGTTGCTTCCAATGCGAAACTGTCAAAAATCGATGAGACTGTGAGAGGATGAACACTTTGTAGACCGAGCTAAAAAGTACTGTTTTTGTGAAAAAGTACTCCCTTCTTACCATAACATTACTATAAAAGAGTTATGAGAAACCCTTTTCTCTCACAGGTTATTTGATTAATTTAACAATAAATAAAACACAACAAAACTTTCCAGTGGGTATAGTTTACAAAAACAATTCTCGCCGCAAATTGTTTTGCTAACTCAATTAATTCAATAGCCAATATATCTAAATCAACTTCTCTAGAATACATGTCTTTTTTATTAATTTGCGAAACTTCAAATAATGATTTAATAACCAGCACCGATTACAGACGACACTTTATTCTCGAAGTGTTAAGCAAATTTTGAATTAACATAGTACGAAATACAGAGGAGGAAAAAAAGTAGTGAATTTTAATGAAATGTCAAAATTTGCTCGCCGTGCATTTTTCTGTCGTGTGACCTACCAACGTGCAAATTGAGAAAAGAGAATAAAAGTGTTCATTGCTCACCGAGCAAACGAGCACCGTGTGACCTCAGCCCAACAAATATCGTCTAGCTTCTCTTCTCTCTTTGTCATTCTTACGTCGTCGAAATAAGCTGTATGTCCACTTTCTGCAATATGTTGTGCTAGCGCTGTCGTTAGTTTATCTTTTTCGATGTCCGTTTCGATGACAACGTCTTGTTGATTTTCTTTCTCAATTTTTGCTTTAGTGTTAGTGAATAAAAGTTTCAAAGTTTTGTTTGGTTTATGTGCGAAAGAGAAGTCCTGTTGGTTAATTGTTCTGTGTAGGTCTCTACTGTCTGTCAAGTTAGGTATGTATGTGATTCCGACATATTGTGTAGGGCTGCCATCGATTTTTGTTTCCTTGTTTTTATTTTTATTTGGGTATTTTTGTTTTTCTAAATGTGTTTTGATGAGGTTGTTGATTATTTTGTCAGGAAAATTATTTTTATGTAGGATTCTTTTTATTTTGTTTATGTTTTCTCTTTCGAATCGGTCGTCACTTATTGTCAAGACTTTATTAATGAAATTATTAGCCACATTGATTTTTTGTCTTGTTGGTTGTGTTGATAAAAAGTTCATCATGCATCCCGATGAAGAAGGTTTTCGGTACCAGTTTGAAATTTTGTTTACTAATTTTGGCCTGCGGGTCTCTGCTACTCGGCCTTAACCGTTTCCCTGGTTTCTAAAATTGTTTTTAGTGTTTGAATATCTGTTTGAGTTAAAATTTTGATTTTTGTTAAAGTTTGTTAAGATAGTAAAGATTTTTGTTAATTATTGTTCTGAAAATTATTACTCTGAAAATTATTGCTTCTTTTAAAGTTCTTTTTTGTATTATTATTGATACTGTTGATATTGTAGCCAGTATTTGTAAAATTTCTGCTATTATTGCCATTATTATTATTATAATTATAGTTGTTATATGAAAAACTATGGCTCTGCTGAATATAATAGTTATTCCTGTAATTGTAATTATTATCATTTCTAAAATTTCTGCTTTTATTGCCATTATTATTATTATAATTAAAGTTATTATATGAAAAACTATGGCTCTGCTGACCATAATAGTTATTCCTGTAATTGTTATTAATATTGTGATTATCATTATTATTATTATGATTATATTTATAATTATTATATTGATTTCGGTTATCATGGCTCCTTCTTTTGGTGGAATGTGGAAGATTGTGTTGCTGTCTGTCTCTAAACTTCTTTCGACGGTCATACATCTATCTACGGTTTCATTAAAGCCGCTTTACATTGTTCTTCTGTGTGTTACGACATGTGAGATAGAAAGTATAACCGAAGTTCATCACACTGTCATTTTTAATTTTTGTATAAATAAACTCATATTTCATGTTTAAACTTTCACTCAGAGTACTTTCATTTAATAAATTGAAAATTCTTAAAATTAATTCGGACATAGCATCAATTTTAGGCATTATAAGTGTAATTTGTGCATTAAAAATAAAAAGCAGGAAGCAAGAAAAAAAAGAAAGTAATCAGGCTTAGAAACTCAGGAAAGGATATTGCCCATCTAGTCATGAATGAGTTAAGACTGGAAGATAAAAGTGTCTTCTTCAATTTTACCAGAATATCTCGGAAATCATTTTCAAAACTAGCAATTAAAGTTAAACCATTTATAAAAAAACAAAACACAGTTCTACGAGAAGCTCTTTTGTTTCAAACACGGTTATTTTTACGGAATTTATTTTGAAAGTTTGATCGAAATAAACATTATTTAAAACAATATTTTAAATTTTTTAGATTATGAATTACTCTCCGCTTCTTGGCTACGGGATCAACATTTAGAGAGTTATCTTACGTGTTCCGCGTTTCTGTTCCGGCGATATCCCTCTTGGTGCCAGAAACTTTATCCGCAATATACTCTGTGCAAAAGGACGACTACTTAAAAGTATGTGTATTGATATCCAACAACCCGAAGATAAACTCTTAAGGTCTACTGATAGATTTTCTTGTTCGAAATATAATAGTTTCAATAAAAATTTTCAAATCGTAGATGTGCAGAACTGAGTATGAATGGAAGCAAGTTTCAAATGAATTTGAAAAGAAATGGAACTTTCCAATGTGCCTTGGAGCTATAGGTAATGACTTAATAACTAAATGTTGCATGTTTCAATTTCATTTTCCAGATGGTAAACACATTGGCGATCCGTGCGAAAAGAAGCGATGACTTATTTTATTATAATTATTATAAAGGGTTTCATAGTGTTATCTTGCTTGCTGTTGTCGATGCCAACTATAAATTTATTTATATCGATGTCGGAACGAACGGAAGGGCAAACCATGCGGCTGCTTTTAATAAGTCTTGTCTATGTGAAAGTATTCGCACCAACGCACTCAACTTGCCTTAAGCCGAAGAATTGCCTAATTTCAACAAAAAGGTGCAAAAATAATTTAATTTTTTCACGTAATGCTCCAATTTTAAATATAAATATTACTTCTTCTTAGGTTCCTTACGTCTTTGTTACTGATGATGCTTTTAAGTTGAAAATAAGGATAATGAAACCACATGGACAGCGGAGTAGCTTAGAAAATACAATTTTTAATTATAGGCTCTCCAGAGCACGTCGCGTTGTTGAAAATGCATTTGGAGTACTTGATAATAAATTTCAGATCTTCCAGAAAGAAATTAATTTAGAAGTAGCAAAAGTTGGACTGATAACGTTGGCAAGTTGTGCTCTTCACAATTTTATATGAACCGAAGATGGATTCGAAAGCCTAGTGGACAAAGAAAACACAGCCGCAATAACTTTATCAGAGGGTTCTTGGAGAAGTAATGTTGCGATAACAAGCCTGTAACGTTCCATTGGCAATCGCTCAGGTGAAGATGGGATCAATGTTCGGAATGTATTTACCGAATATTTCAACACAGTTGGTTTTGTTCCTTGGCAATGGGAAGCTGTGAAAAAATTCAATTTTTAGCATTCAAAACTAAATTTTAATAATTATGAAATTTTATCTAAAATAATAATCTTTCCTGAAATTAGAAGTTATATTTCTCTTTATAAAAATAAGAAATATTTCAGTTTGTAATATATACTTTTTATGTAATTTATTTTAAAAAGCATTGAGCTTTGAGATCATTTTAATATTTTTTAAACCATAAAAAGTTACATTTTTTAAAAAGAATTTTTAATTCATTTAATAAATCACTTATTTTTTGTACTATAAATTGTTGTTTGTTTTTTAATAAGAATTTAAAGCTCATTTCGTATAAGACTGTGTAACAACTTAAGTCGTTACAAATAAACATTAAAATAAATATATATATATAGATTCCTACAATAAAAGAAAAAGAGTCATTTTAAATGCCGACGGCAATTCCATGTGACGCTTTAATAATCATGCAGCTGCCGAATTGTCTACCAACACCAACAAATTCATGCTTTGGCTAAACATGGAATCGCCAAAGCCAAACATTTAATTAAAACTAAAAAGATATCAATGAATAAAATAAAAGAAATAGAAAAGAAAAATTAATAAATAAAGTAGAATGGAAAAAAAAAATAATAAAAAAAAAAATAATAATAATTCAAGCGAGGATCCAATGTGGTCCCCCATCTATGTTCTAACCGCAGTGGAGGCTGCTTAATGCCTCAATCACAGTGCAGCACACATACACACAAAACTCGTTTCAGCAGCAATGTAAACAGAAATGCTGTTTATAGCGACGTTGCATTGTGTCACTTGCTAGCATGATAACAATAATATGATTCACACGCAGTTAGCAGTGAACATTAAATAAGTAGTGCGCAAAATGTTGGTTTAGGCATGTTGAGTTCACTTGACATCTCAATTGATATCAATTAATTTCTTAATTGTAAGTCAATTTTCGGGTGGTGATAAAGCCAGGGAATTAAAATTGATTACAGATTTCTGTAATCAAGCCACCTAACCGCAAGCTCCGGCTTTTCGATTCCGGTCACACTCAAGCTCCGGCTTTTCGACTCCGGTCAAAACTTAAGCTTTGGCTTGCCGGGTTCAGTAACCCACCGTATTATAAGTAAGTCTCTACGTTGTGAAGGCCTGCTTTACCGTCGGCCCTCTGCCGTCTGCCGCCTGAATCCGTTTGGCCCTCTGCCCCCGTGCGCACTTTGCCACTAATGTTTATATCGTATATGAATAAATTTTAAGTATATACTAAGTCCGCCTGAATAGTTGGCCCTCTGCCACCGTGCGCACTTTGCCACTTATGTTTATAACGTATATGCAATAAGTTAAGGTAAACACTAAGTTTGTAAAAAATATTTTATATATAAAAAAAAAAGAGAATAAAAATAAAAAAAAGGAAACTTACTTACTTACTTAGATGGCGCTTACAACCGTTGGTCGGTTTTGGCCTGGTCTAAGAATTTGCGCCAGCCTCTTTTGTCGTGCGCTTGCTGGCGCCAGTTGGAAACTCCAAGCGTTGTCAGGTTATCCAATGCCTGGTCTTTCCAACGGAGATGCGGTCTTCCTCGTCTGCGTTGGCCACCGCTGGGTACCGAATCCAATATTTTTTTCGCTGGAGCTTCGTCGTTCATTCTCTCGACATGACCTAGCCAGCGAAGCCGCTCTATTTTAATACGCTTGACTATATCGATGTCGGCATATAGCTCATACAACTCGTGGTTCCATCGTATTCAGTACTCGCCATTGACGCAGATTGGACCATAGATCTTGCGAAGGATTTTTCTCTCGAACGCTCCCAAAGTCCTTTCATCAGAGCTGCTCAACGTTCAGGTTTGTGATGCGTATAGTAGGACGGGCATGATTATTGACTTATAGAGCGTCAGTTTTGTTCGTCGAGAGAGAGCTCTGCTTCTCAATTGCCTACTGAGCCCAAAGTAACACCTGTTGGCAAGAGTTATCTTCGTTTAATCTCAATACTGATATCGTTGGAGGAGTTAATACTGGATCCCAGGTAAACAAAGTCCTTCACTACCTCAAAGGAGGTGTTGTCAACAGTGACGTGGTTTCCAAGACGCTGGGACTGTTTGTTTGTTGACACGAGATACTTCGTTTTATCTGCGTTCACTGCAAGACCCATTCGACTCGACTCTTTTTCTAGCCTGGAGAATGCTGCACTGACTTCGCGCGTATTTTGGCCAATGATGTCAATATCATCAGCATACGCCAGCAGCATAACGCTCTTATAGAAAATTGTGCCGCTGCGTCTCAGGTCAGCAGCTCGGATGATCTTCTCCATTACTATATTAAAGAAGCCGCACGATAAGGAATCACCTTGTCTGAAACCTCGCTTGGTATCGAACGGAAGGGAGAGGTCCTTCCCGATTTTCACTGCGCTGCTGGTGTTGTACAGTGTCATCCTGCAAAGACGTATTAGCTTGGCAGGAATACCAAATTCAGACATGATGGAGTATAGGTGACTCCTTATTGGACTGTCGAAGGCGGCTTTGAAATCGACAAAGAGATGGTGCGTGTCGATTTGTTTTTCGAGGGTCTTTTCCAAGATTTGTCGGAGCGTGAAGATCTGGTCAATGGTGGGCTTTCCAGGTCCGAAGCCACACTGATAAGGTCCAATCAGTTGGTTGACGATGGGCTTCAGTCTTTCACACAATACCCTCGACAGGACCTTATATGCGATATTAAGAAGGCTAATCCCACGGTAGTTGGCGCAAATGGTGGGATCGCCTTTCTTGTGGATTGGGCAGAGCACACTGAGGTTCCAATCATCTGGAATGCATTCTTCCGACCATATTCTGCATAGAAGTCTGTGAATGCATTCAAACAGAGCTTCGCCACCGGTCTTAAACAGCTCAGCCGGTAGACCATCGGCTCCTGCGGCTTTGTTGTTTTTAAGCCGAGCTATAGCTGTTAAGACCTCGTTATAGTCGGGCAGCGGAACTTCAACACTGTCATCCATGATTGGGGTTTCCGGGATATCATCTCCACTGGCGGGATTGTTGTCAGCGTCGCCATTTAAAAGACTAGAGAAGTGTTCCCTCCATAGCATCAGTGTACTCTGGATATCTGTCACTAGATTCCCATTCTCATCCTTGCAGGAAGAGGCTCCGGTCTTAAAACCATCGGCCAGGCGTCTTATTTTTTCGAAAAATTTTCGAGTCTCATTCCTGTCGCCATGCATCTCAATTTTCTCGCACTCACGCATTTCCGCCTCTCGTTTTTTTTGCCTGAAAATGCGTCTCTCTTCCCTCCTCTTCTCTCGGTATCGCTCCATAACAGCACGCGTTACAACCGACTGCAGGGTGGCTTTGTAGGCGATGTTCTTCTCTGCAGTGGCGTCGCGACACTCCTGGTCGTGCCACAGGTTTCGGCGAGGGCGGTGGTAGCCTATCACCTCTTCGGCAGCCGTACGCATAGAGTGGGATATGTGCGTCCACTGTCCGCATATATCGTCGATCGGAGGAGTGCTTTCTTGAAGCAGGAGTGAGAGTCGATTAGCGAAGGCTTCGGCCGTCCATTTTGACTGCAGCTTATCGACGTCTAGCTTTCTTTGTGTAGGATTGCGAGCATTCTTAGCTGCGCACAGACGTGTGCGGATCTTGGCTGCGACAAGATAATGATCCGAGTCTATGTTAGCACCACGGATCGTGCGTACGTCTAGTACACTGGAAGAGTGCCTTCCGTCAATCAAAACGTGATCAATTTGGTTGCATGTTTTTTGATCAGGGGACAGCCAAGTGGCCTTATGAATATTGAGATGCTTGAATCTAGTGCTACTAACGACCATGTTTCGTGCTGCGGCGAAGTCAATCAACCTCATTCCGTTATCGGATGTGTTGTCGTGGAGGCTGAACTTTCCGACTGTTGGACCAAATATGTTTTCCTTACCCACCTTGGCGTTGAAGTCACCAAGCACGATTTTTGTGTCATGACGGGGGCAGCGCTCGTATGCGTCTTCAAGGCGCTCGTAAAAACTTTCTTTGGTCTCGTCATCTTTTTCTTCTGTCGGAGCGTGCGCACATATTAGGCTTATGTTAAAAAATTTTGCCTTGAAGCGGATTATGGCAAGTCGTTCGTTCACAGGAGTGAATCGCAGGACATGATGCCGTATTCTCTTGCCAACTACAAATCCGCATCCAAACTCGTGCTTCTCCGCATGGCCGCTGTAGTAGATATCACAGGATGCTTGCCGTAAGTAACCCTGTCCCTTCCATTGCATTTCTTGGATTGCAGTGATATCAGAATTATATCTTTCCAAGATATCAATCAGTTGGATAGAGGCACCATCCCAATTTAGGGTTCGGACATTCCAGGTGCATATCCGTAAATCGTTATCAGTTTTTCGTTTGCGGTAGTCGTCATCAGATTTGGGGATCATTCTTTTATTCATTCTTAAACTTTTCATTGAAATAGTTTTATTACATGGTGGGCTTCAAACCCAACGCACAACCTTTGCTTGATGGCCAAAGGAAGCCCGCCGCTCAGATTCGCCGCCAAAGTTTATCGGGCTATAGTACTTTGACGTTTCCAGGAGGCACCACGCGGAGGTTTGAGTCGACTTGAGACGATTTCGACATGGATAATGCTGGCCTCGCCAAGTTGAGGCAGTCAGACACGTTGCCATGTGAAGATCGCCCCCTTATCTCCCTAAAATAGATTATCGCCCCCAAAAAAGGAAACAAAATAGATTATTAATCGTGCCGAGCTAAAACCTTTGAGGTTTAGTGATTATGTTGACCTTAACGTCAACCGTGACTAATTCTGCGATTAATTAATCTATTTAATTTCTGATTAAGAAAAATTTACTTTTGCCCAAGGATTGAGAGATCCTTTGGACGGACCTTGGAGCGGCTGAGCAAACCTCAGCCTTCGAAACAAAAACACTCATTACAACTGTCATAACTCAAAATAAAGAATTTTTGAGATGAGCAAATAAAAATTAAGGTTATTGCATTAACGAATTAATTATTAAATAATAAATTTTCGTTTCAATAATTTTACTGATATATTTCACTTCAATAATTAAAGGTGCGAATATTATAAAGAAGTTATTTTCGAAAATCAAAAATTTTGAGTTGTGACAGTATTGCTGAAAAAGAGCGATATAACAAGTTAATTATATTAAAAAAAACTTAAAAACAAAAACTTCATTAATATTAAATTAATTGTAAAAAACTGACTTTAAAAAAGAAACTTTACTCATATATGCAATAACTAAAATCTTCTTCTATCGCCTGGTTTGCATTTAGTATTCTTTGTTGTTTTTTTTATTCGAATACCAATAACGTTATTTTTTCTATCAAATCGTCTTTAAGCCTTTCGTTTGAAATTATGTTAAAATTTTCTTTCAGAAAGCTTATAAATCCAACGTCGGATTCATTTCCAGAACTATTCCTGTTGTCTTGAATTCTCAGCAAAGCATCTGAAGCAGCTTTACGGATATCTTCCTCAGTTGTTTTGCTTTTTTCTAAAACAGTTTCGTTCTTTCGTTGAATATCGATTTGCGGTTCACTCCAATATTCACTTTGCATTTCTCTTCCCCTTTTTAATGGAGTCGGCGAGGTGGAAATATCAGTCTCACTGGACGTACATTCAATTGTTTCATTTAGCTGCGAGAAAGATATTCATTTATAAAATACATATATTATGTTTAGTGAACAAAAATTACTTACCAACGTAAGGTTTCATTTTCCCTTACGAACTTTAACAAAATCTTTCAAGAAATCAATATGTTGAAACCAATAAGTACAAGGAGTGTATAGGTCTTCGGTTCCCATTCCACTTTTGCTGCTATCTTTGATTTTTTGAATTTCGCGGCAGTATTGGCTTCTTAAATAGTTCATTTTTGTCTGAAAAAAAAATTGTTAATATTATTGTAACTTGCTGTCACACTATATTCTTGCACAAACATAAGAGTACGACTGATTGCTCATTATTCAAAAACTAATGCTTCAATTAACATATACTTTCGCATCGTACCGACAATGCTTGTTGTGGAAGAAGGCATGCTGTGGATTTTACAAGCATTCAAAGCCTCTCCAAAGTTCAATAAGACGTAGAACCGCTTCCTTCTGCCAGTCCATCTGGAAAAATAAAAAGGGTTTACTATTAGTTGACTTTAACAGTGAAAATATTGATATATGAACAACTATTGGAGCCACCAAATTATTTTGTTTGCGTTGCAGTCTTGCTTCTTGGCGTGATGATAAATGCTGATGCTGAGTTTCAATAAAATTAAATTGCAATTAATTTTACGGTAAAACTCATCTCTGGTCGGTTAGAATGTCCAATGAAATTAGAAACAAACTTAAAAATTTAAATGTAGAACGACATGTGAAAAAAATCAAAACACATTCGAACAGACTTTCTTTTTCGTTGTTTACACCATTCCACATTCTATCACACATGAAAATTATGACATGTCGTAGCACACAGTAGGACAGTGTAAAGCGGCCTTAAAAAGTTTTTGGCGGATTTGCCAATAAAATATTCTGATATTCCCTATTTACGCCTTTTACAAAAATATTCAGAGACATACTCCCATTAACTTTATAAATTACATTCTTTTCTATTTGTTTTGGTTTAAATAATGTTTTTATTTCAAAATTACTTAATTGATCGGAAAGTTCCGCTATTTTCTCTCTAAATTCTGAAATGTTCAGTATATTCTGTTTAAGTGCACTGAATTTGCTTAAAACTTGCTGTAAATTCTTTGGATTAGGGTAAGCTTTTTCCAACAAATTTTTCAGCTCTAAAAATGTTGCAGGCTTATTTGAACGTCCAAGTATGCTGCGAACTTGGGCTGTAAATTTTAAATTGTAGACGTATTTTATAGCGTTGGCAGAGCTTCCAACACAAGCGCGCCATTTATTTCTTAGTATGTGTGTTGAAAACAAAAATTCAACATAAAAATTTGCGCATACGATGCTTACTGCGTGAATATCATACGCAAACTGATTCAATGCTAGCGTCGCAGAAGTTCGATAGCTTCATACACACATCATGTCTATGAAAGCCGAGTGGCTCCCCGAAGCTCTTGTGTGCAGCTCTGGTCTATCTCCATCTTAACTAAGATCATGCAATAACTCTGATTGCGTTATAAAATCCTCTAATTGATAAAAATTACCTTTAAAAACTTGTAAGTTTTAACCTATCATATTTTTATTAAAATAAGTCATTCTTGGCAAATTTTCCCTTTCCCCTATTATAGAGAAATTTGAAATTTTCAAAATTATTTTCTTAAATAAATTTTAAAAAATTGCTAAAAGTGCAAAATGACAAATTATTAATGAAGTGATTTTAGTCAAATGTAGGTCAACGTGGAAACAATAACCAAGTGATAAGCTTTGGTTACTCATTCTTTTATTGCATTTTATTGCAACGAATGCGACGACATATGATCGCCGGACAAACCCAAGCAGAAAGTCCAAAAGACAAATTGAAACCGAAATAGTTTGACACATTTTCCAAATGTGCTTATCACCGCCTGGTTATTGTTTTCAACGTTATATAAATAGAAGTAAGTAGAAGTAAGTAGTCAGTTGGACATAAGTTATTAAACTGTAAAATATGATTTATGAAAAAGACATAAATTACACTGGTTTACAAATAACGAAAAGTTGTTTATACTTTGAATGCCACTATCCTTTTCTCATGTTAAATCGGTCGCTAATTCCGAAAAAAAATTTTTTTTTTTTTCTGTCACTCCGTTTTCGAGATATTGCCCACTGTAGGGTTTTCAACGAAAAAAAAAGTTGGTTCCACTTAATTGCATATATCTCCAGAACCAATAACAGTAATCACACAAATGAGATATCAAATAAAAGCTAATAAAATTTCTTACAAACAATGTACACACCATTTTTTGGTCGAGTTGTTAGTTTTGGCGGAATAAATTCAAATTTCGGGGTTTTTTTTTATTTTTCAGAAAAATTTCCAAAAAAAGACAAAATAGTTGCAAATTTCGTTAAGAAATCAAAATATTTTGTTACTTTTGAGATTTTTTACTAAAAGCCTTTATTTTTCCAAAAAAAATAAGTTATTGTTGAAGAAAATCTATTGAGAAATGAAAAAGTTGTGCTTAATGGAACGAAATCACCCAAATTGTGTGATTATCAATTTATGCATTGGACTTATTTTATTGCCATAAAAAAAAAATGAGAACTAAAGGTTGTTGTAATAAAATCATATATTCTTCATTTTTATTGTTCTTTTAATAATTAACATTATTTTTACATTACTTAAAATGGTATGTAATTATTATTTATAATTTTTATTGTTCCCTTAAATCATTTATATTGTTATTTACATTGTAAATAATTTTTATTTATCATTCAGAAATTCAAAATGATTAGAAATCTTGTTTTGTCGTTTATTTAATTCGGGATCGGTTTCTCTGATGAAAAACCAACAATAGTCACTCATCATTCCTTCGTCCCAAAATCCTTGGTACCGATTCTCAATTGCTTTCATCTGTTGTTGGAATCTTTCCCATGTTCATCGCTCTCGGCACCGAGATTCTTCGGAAAAAAATTCAAATGGGAGTGCAGAAAGTGAATTTTCAGAGACATATTTACGCCCATTTTTTTATAGTTCTTGAGCAACTCGTTGACTATTTTCTCGTAAGATTCACTTTAATTGTTCCCGAGGAAGCTAGAAACAGTCGTCCTAAAAGAATCCCACGCCACTGCCTCAACTGGTGACAATAGTTCTGCGAATTGAAGATCGTTTAGCACCTTTTTTATTTGCGGTCCAACGAAGACACCTTCTTTTATCTTGGCATCAGAAAGATTTGGAAAAATCGTTTTCAAATATGTGAATGCTTCGCTTTCTTTGTCTAACGCCTTGACAAAGTTTTTCTTAAGTCCTAGTTTGATGTGCAGCGGTGGGAGAATTATGTTTTCCTTTTTGACGAGTGGAACGTTTTTGACGTTGCTCTCTCCAACTTTCGACTCAATTCTTTCTGGCCAGTCCTTTTTGTAACAGTGGTGTTCACGTGCTCGACTATCCCACTTGCATACAAAATAGCAGTACTTTGTGTAGCCACTCTGTAAACCACAAAGCATACCAACGACTTTGAGATCAGAACATATTTTCCAGTCGTGTTGTTCATATTTAATACATGTCAATAGCTTCGCCATTGTTTCGTACGTTTCCTTTTTGTTGACTGCATGTACGATCGGAATCGATGACTTTTTGTTTCCTATATGAAGTAATACTGCCTTCAAGCTCACTTTGCTTCCATCAATAAAAAAACGCCACTCTTTGGAAATGTACGGCTGACCGAAGGTATTAAATAAGCCAGGAATGTCTTACCAATAGCAGATATTGTCATTCTTAGTAAAGTGTATAGCAAACGGTTTTTTACGATTTCTGCAGTATGTCACCTTAACATCGGGTTTCTAAAAGTTGAATTGTTGCATACGAGAAGCATGCAATTCCGATTTTTCCTTTGACAGTTCCAAATCTCTTATCCAATCATTCAGCTGCGCTTGCGATAAAAGGTGAGTTGTGCTTTCAGTTGTAATAGTACTACCACCTGTGGTTCCTAGCGACTCCACTGAATCTACGGATTTTCTATTGTTTTCACATGTTGAATCGGGACAAGTAGGATATGGAACATCGTCAGAATGAGATACTGGCAATGAAACAGTCGGGACAGTGGCGTATATCACTCGTTTGTGTTTTCCAACACCAGTCACTTTGGCCGGACAAAAATAGCAATCGTTTAGGTGGCAAAATGGTTGTCACCAGATCATCGGGACATCGAATTTCATGTATCGTTTTTTACCCGAGCTCCATTCAGACAATATTAATTTACACGATTGACACAAAATACTTGGCTAACTGTATTAACTGTAAATAACTGTAAAAAAACACAAAATAAGTATTCACATGGTATAAAAAAACAGGTAGGCTCTCTTTCGTATAGCCATAAGTGTCGAAATCAGGTGTTTTGCTGTGACGTTTTCGACGGTTGCACTCTCAGTCGTGAGCCTACCTGCTTTTATTGTAGCCTCTTTGTTCTTATATTTTCTTTCGCAAAACCCTTGACTTGATTCCTATGAAGAATAAAAAAGAAAAATAATAAATTATAGTACAATAACCCAATTTATTTATATGACAATAAAATTTTTAAAAATAACATAACTTGGGTGGTTTCGTTCCATTGAACACAACTTTTTCATTTCTCAATAGATTTTCTTCAACAATAGCTTATTTTTTTTGGAAAAATTAAGGCTTTTAGTAAAAATATCAACAGTAGCAAAATATTTTGATTTCTTAACGAAATTTGCAACTATTTTGTCTTTTTTTGGAAATTTTTCTGAAAAATAAAAAAAAATCCCCGAAATTTGAATTTATTCCGCCAAAACTAAAAGCTCTACCAAAAATAATGTTTGCATTGTTTGTAAGAAATTTTATTAGCTTTTATTTGATATATCATTTGTTTGATTACTGTTGTTTGTTCTGGAGATATATGCAATTAAGTGGAGCTAACTTTTTTTTTCGTTGAAAACCCTACAGTGGGCGATATCTCGAAAACGGAGTGACAGAAAAAAAAAAAATTTTTTTTTCGGAATTAGCGACCGATTTTACATGAGAAAACGATAGTGGCATTCAAAGTACATATTGGCTGTAAGCCAGTGTTATATAATAAAACATAACATGGTGATCCTTTGCCATTCGGACCCTTTGCACGGGAAAATCGATAGTGAATATTAAGTGAAAAAGGTGAACAGGACAAGAATCCGTTTTGAACAATACATGCAAGCAAAAGTGCTCCAAAATAAACTGTGCCAGAATTTATTAGTGAACCGGGGCTGTGCTAAAATAATGTAACAAAATGCCGTTTCAAACCGAGTTAAAAAATTATTTGCTGAAAAATAAAATAATAAGTGACAATATCGAATACGAATTACTCGAGAAGTTTTCAAGCACGCTTAACAAAGATTCTAAAGAACGTAAAATCGAAACAAAAATAACAAGTGAGGAACTAATTCAAATTCTTAAGGAAGAATCATCTCTAGACTTCAACATATTTAGCTGAAATATTTTTGGAAACAATCCTTCAGATGAGAAAAAGGACTGCGCCTGGAATATAGAACTGCATTAACTTATAACCAAGGACGACACAGATTTGGCTTCTGAGTATATCATTTCGATTGCAAAATGCATAACAATACTAAGTTTTAATTATGTACTTTATCACATACATATTCAATCTACAATATTATATAATAGGAAAGTTTTGTTTAATATCAAATAACAAGCATTATATAATACATTGACAATATATTAGACTTTTAATCTGTAAAACGAAATTTTTTCATTATCTAAAAAAATATATTTTTTAATATGTCGTGGTGGAAGAAAGCGCGCTTAGCACGATACTAATAGCCGTGTGTTCAGGCCAGACACGTCCCATCCTAATAACGTATAAAAATATCATTAAGTTAGTGTATGTTTGAGAAGCACTGAAGTTTATAATTATGTTTGATCTTTAATTGTTACCAACTGTTTAATACTAAGCTTTAGTACTAAACCTTGCTGCTAGCCTTCCGCTTAGCTGAGAGAAAAAGTTTCTAATGCCCTCTTCTATACAACCTCTCGTACACGCAAGACGTACTTTCAGCAACCAAACTTAAAACCAAGGTACAACTAAGTATTTAATAAAGCCTTAAGTAATAAATATTTTTAACCAATTTGTTTTACTTTCTTTCTTTTCCGTGATTTTTTATCGGCCAAGTTAAAACCATAAGTTTTAACGTATACATTCGCTGGTCCTTCGAGCCGGATCACGGAATTCTGGGGTTAAAGTATTTATTAAATTCTTTAAAAAAGAACTGCGTTGTGCATCTTAAGGCATAGTTCATCATTAAAACTAAGCACCACTAGCACCACGGGCAGCAGTTTGTCATTTTTTCATCAATTCATCCACATCTTCAAGTCAACAAGTTTTCGGACGGACTGCGCTTGGCAAATTCAACAGAAAAAGGTTAGTGGTTCTATTTGATATAAAGGTTATAGAGCATTTGGTATCTTGTAAATTAAATACCTTATTACGTTAAAAATTCGCTAAAAATAACGTAATAAGCACAAATATAACATAAAACAATTTTGATATAAGAACCAACAAGCTCTTATATAAAATATATAACATACATACTTCGTTTTATACAAAAACAAAAACATCAGGTCACCTTGACTTCTTTGTTCTAATCGCGGTATTTGCTTAAGGTCAAAGCAAAAACGAAAGTCAATCTCTTTAAACTCTCTTAAAGTTAAAGTTCCTGTATATGTGTGTGAGTGTATGCAAAAATTAACGCACATATTTATTGTTTTAGTTTCTTAACTTAACTCTTATTTTTAACTCTCTTAAATTTATCATTCATGTGTGTATGTGCGTATGCAGAAATTAACACACATATTATTTGTTGCGCTCACCTCTGCTAAACATACATACTTTTTTTAAGCTAGCTATAGCAATATATTGACGACTTTGGATGCTGCATAAAGTCCAACACAGTGAGAAACAAGAACAAATTATTTCATGCGTTTATGTACTAATCGATTTTGGATACAAATATAAAACTAACAACAACATCTAAATTATAAATAATTAACATTGATTAACAATATAAAAGTTTTTTGTATAAAACTTTTATATAAAATATATTGATAAATTTATAAAAAACAAAAAAAATAATAATTTTCTAATACTCAACGCCGCGATTAACTTAAGTTATAAAAAAAAAAAAAAACAAATACAAGTCAGGTTTCTGAAAGTGATACAAACCTTAGCATTCTCTGTTTTGATTTTCTTTACAACTTTGTTAGTAAAAATATTCTTGCGCTAGTATTTCAAACTCTCATAACATACTCTTTTTCTAAACGTGTTGTTGGAAATTCTTCGCATAGTTCTATATCTTAAAGATATTTTTGGCGCTACATAAACAAGTTCGTCTCATCGGTTCGGTTGTCTTTTTATCAATTATGACGTCGCTCGATATTTTTATTCGATTTTGTGATCAAATTGTCGAATTTGATGCAAATTTTGCTGAGGTCGGTTCAACTGATCAAAATAAGTTTTCCTTAGAAGTTTTTCGAGAAGAACTTTGTGATATTTGGCTTAAAACTAAAAATTCATATGAAAGATGCTTGCGATATATTGAGGAGCAAGAAAACTCCGATGATGTTGAAGTAGTTAAAGCCAAATATACAACTACTTTTCGAACTTATGTTTTTTGTCTTTCAAAAATTAATGAACTTTTACATCAGCAGCCCTTGTCTGCTCCAAATCCATCCACCTTGACACTCCCTGCGAAACAGGAAGTATTAAATAATCTTCGTTTACCACCTTGTGACATGGAAGTGTTTCAAGGAAACTATCTGTCCTGGCCAACATTCAGAGACATGTTTACCGCGCTTTACATCAATAATTCAAGGCTAAGTGATGTAGAAAGACTATATCATCTTATGAATAAAACGAGCGGAGATGCTAAAGAAATAGTCCAAAAATCACCTTTAACTAATGGTGGCTTCTTACTCGCTTGGCAGAATCTTAGAGATACTTACGAGAACCAACGTATTCTTGTAAATAATCAATTAAAATTGCTTTTCGGTCTGCCTGTGGTATCAACGGAAAATGCTGCAGCGCTTAAGAACCTACAAAGAGGTATTAATAATTGTCTGTCTGTTCTTAAATTGTATGATATTAATACATTTTCATGGGACCCAATTTTGATTTTTCTTTGTTGCCAAAGACTACCTGATAGTACTTTAGCATTTTGGGAGCAGAGCTTAAAGGAAAAAACCGTTATTCCTAAATGGAGCGTTTTAGACGAATTTCTAACTGATCGTCACCAAACTCTGGATTCGATTTTGGATATCAAAGGTAATTCTTCTTCGAAAGCTCACACAAAGGCTCCGAATGTATCTCAAGGTCAAACAATTAACAAGAAACTTAATTCATATCATACGAATATTTCAGTCTCCAGTTGTATTCTTTGTCCGAAGCAACAACATTTTTTGCGCTCTTGTCCTAAATTCTTAAAACTATCTATCATTGATAGATATTCATCTATTAAAAAATTCAATTGTTGCTTAAATTGTTTAACTAAAAACCATTCTGTAAAAGAATGCCGAAGTATTTTTAGTTGTTCAGTCTGTAAGAAAAGGCATCATACACTTTTACATAGAAATAACTTCGATGATACGCCTTCAACTACAAGTGCTCATCATTCACTCGGGACTTCTGGTAACCAAAAAGAACCTGAAATAGTCTCGCAATCATTTCATCAGGTACAGTCCACTTCACATAGCTCTTGTTCACTCCATAAGCAATTCTTCTCTCCTTCTCGTAGTGGCAACGTTATTCTTGGAACGGCCACTGTTCTCATTTGTCACTTAGGCGTCTCATATACAGCTCGCGCTTTGATCGATTCTGCTTCAGAAGCATCGTTTATTTCTGAACGGCTTCAAAAGATGCTTAAACTTCCTTCTGTTCGTATTCAAGCAAAAATTTCTGGTGTCAATCAAAAGACATCTGCGAATCCTTCGCAACTATGTTCATTTGTCTTGGGTTCTTCTATCGATTCAAATTTGAACATTGAGGCTACAGCTCTGGTGCTGCCTCAGATTACTAGTAATCTTCCTTCTGTCTCTATAAATTTTTCTATTGAGCATATGCCCAATGTTCCATTAGCTGATGCTAATTTTCTTAAAAGTGGACCCGTCGACGTCTTAATTGGTGGGGATCTATATCCTTTAATAATGCTGGACGGTGTCAAACGAAACTTTCTGGGCGGACTTATTGCCCAAGAAACTGTATTTGGGTGGATATTCACTGGTTCTTTATCTACTACCAATGTATCTTGTTTTGCAACAAAAGTTACTTTTCCTGACGAAATATCGATGGATAAGCAAATACAACGCTTCTGGGAATTAGAAGAGGTTCCAAAGAAAAAATTCACTACAGAAGCAGATAAACTATGTGAGCAGAATTTTATTAAAACTACTAGAAGGAATGGTGAAGGTAGATACATTGTTTCATTGCCCTTCCAAGAACATTTTCAATCTGAGATAAAACTTGGATCTTCTCGACACATTGCATATAAGCAATTTCTTCGAAACGAGACTTCTTTACTAAAAAAGCCTCAACTTAAATCAGCATATGACAACGTCGTAAATGAATACCTTCATCTCAACCATATGGAAAAAGTCGTGATTCCAAATTTTAACCACTTTCCAAATCATTGCTATCTTCCACATCACGCTGTTATTAAACCTGACAGTCGCACGACAGCTCTACGAGTTGTATTCAATGCATCTAGCTCTACATCGAATGGCTACAGTCTTAACGATGTACTTCATGTAGGCCCAGTCTTGCAAGCTGATTTAACATTTCTAATGTTACGATGGAGATTCTATAGATATGTTTTTAATAGCGATATTCAAAAAAGGTATCGACAAATACTTGTCCATCCATTACATCGACCCTTTCAAAGAATTCTCTTTCGAAAATCTCCTGATACCGAAGTATCTGATTTTGAGCTTAAAACTGTAACATTTGGAGTCAATTGCGCTCCTTTTCTAGCAATTCGAACTCTTTTACAGCTAGCTTCTGATGTTCAAGACATTTTTCCTTTTCCGACGCCTCGGAAAAAGCATACGCTGCGGCCGTCTATATTCGAATCAATAATGATTCAAATATATCTACTTTCTTGCTCATGGCCAAAACAAAGGTTGCTCCAGTGAAAAGCGTTTCATTGCCTCGGTTAGAACTTTGTGGAGCTCTTCTTCTTGCTGAAATGCTTGATTCAATTTTAGCTGAATTAACCATAAAAATTGAAAATATATTTTGTTGGACTGATTCAACTATCGTTCTTTCTTGGCTTCAAAAACCGCCTTGTACTTGGACTTGTTTTGTGGCAAATCGAATTTCAAAAATTCAGGAAAAAGTTAATAGTGGAAAATGGCAACACATTGATAGTCATGATAACCCTGCTGATCTCGGAAGTCGTGGAACTTCTCCTCAAGAATTGTCTAATAACAATTTATGGTGGCATGGTCCGAGTTGGTTGAAGTATGATCGTTCTTTATGGCCTCATTCTCAAAATTGCATAGCTGAAACAACCTTAGAAATGAGAGCAGTAAAAACTCATGCTTGCTTCTTTTCTAATTATGAGGATATTCGTACAAATTTTTCTTCACTGCCTAGGGCATATCGTGTCTTAGCGTACGTTTTTCGATTTTTCTACAAAACGCATAGCAAGTCCAGAAACCAATATTCTTTTAATTCTTTAACGATAAATGGGACTGAAATTTCAAATATCAAAACTCGTTTAATAATCATTTGTCAGAAGGTACACTTCGCAGATGAGTATCAAAATATATGCAATAATTCTCCCATTAGTTCGAAGAGTACAATACTTACACTCAATCCATATATAGATTCCAATGGTATTTTGCGAGTAAATGGGCGACTCACTAATTCACCTCTTCTTTCATTTAACGAGAAGCATCCTATTCTCATACCATATAATTGCAGATTAACAGAACTTCTCGTACAGTTTGTGCACCGAATATCACTACATGGGGCAAATTCTCTCATGCTCCGCTTAATTCGACAACAATATTGGATTCCAAAGGCCAAAAATCTTGTTAAAGCTGTTATTCATAAATGTAAAATTTGTGTCTTAGCAAAGAAAAAACAGCAATCTCAAATTATGGCCGCACTTCCAGTAGAACGCGCCATTCTCTCAAGACTCTTTGAAACTACAGGCATAGACTTTGCTGGTCCGTTTGATGTAAAAAACTACACTGGACGAGCGTGTCTGATAACCAAAGGATATTTTTGTATTTTTATTTGTTTTTCGACAAAGGCTATCCATCTAGAAGCGACAAGCGATCTGTCAGCAACTACATTTCTTGCAGCCTTTGCAAGGTTTGCATCTAGACGAGGATGTCCTAAAAAGCTTTTCTCTGATAATGGTACGAATTTTGTTGGGGCATCCAAAACAATAAAAAGAGATTTTCATGACTTCATAAAGTCATCCCAAGAAAAAGTTTACTCCAATTACAGTGACCAAGATATAATTTGGAACTTTATACCTGCCGGTGCCCCACACATGGGTGGGCTATGGGAAGCAGGAGTTAAAAGTTTTAAAGAACGCTTCAAAAAAATGGCAGTTTCACAAAAATACACCGTCGAAGAGTTATCAACACTTATCTGTCGTATTGAGGCATGTCTTAACTCTAGACCATTAAGTCCGCTGTCGAACAATATTTCTGATTTAGCAGCATTAACTCCAGGCCACTTTCTCATAGGTGGACCAATCTTAGCACCTGCTGAGCCTAGCCTCTCTGGGCATTCACTTTCCTTTACTAATCGTTGGCAAAAACTCAAAGCCTTTGCTCAGCACCTTTCTCTTAGATGGAAGGAAGAATATTTGAAAGAACTCCATAAGAGATTCAAATGGAAGTACCCTGAAAAAGAAATTTCGGTTAATGATTTAGTGGTGATTAAGCAAGAAAATCTTCCAACCACGGAATGGCGCCTTGGTAGAGTTATTCGTGTTTACCAAGGAACTGATAATCGCGTTCGGGTAGCAGATATTAAAACGCAAAAAGGCGTTATAACTCGTCCTATTGTTAAACTTATAGTCCTTCCACTATAAAAGCCTTTCATTTATTATCTTATAAACAAATTTTCGTTTTATTTTCACGCTTTCAGCATACATATAATTATAAAAAAATGGAAATTGCTCAATCAAGCCAACCCTGGTTTTCCTTTAACGCACAATACTTTATTCGGTTGGGTTCTTTCTGGCCCGTGTGTCCTTTAAGACAAACCCAATATACATTATTCCTGTGTGGGTCCTTTTTGACCAACCGTGTCCTTAATGACACTCCTATACAGTTTCAGTTTCTTTAACATTTTTTTTCTTAGAAGTATATAACAAACACATGTATCCAAATATGAATACCATAAACTTGAATTTTGAATTTATACCAATTTGCTCATATAATTAACTTTATTCAAATTAAACCACTATCTTTATTTCTATATTAAATATATATTGAAAATGATCTCTACTTTATATAAAGTTTAAGCTTTCTTTGTTGCAGTTCTAATTCTGCAAGGTGGGCGGCAATGTTCATGCCAGACACGTCCCATCCTAATTACGTATAAAAATATCATTAAGTTAGTGTATGTTTGAGAAGCACTGAAGTTTATAATTATGTTTGATCTTTAATTGTTACCAACTGTTTAATACTAAGCTTTAGTACTAAACCTTGCTGCTAGCCTTCCGCTTAGCTGAGAGAAAAAGTTTCTAATGCCCTCTTCTATACAACCTCTCGTACACGCAAGACGTACTTTCAGCAACCAAACTTAAAACCAAGGTACAACTAAGTATTTAATAAAGCCTTAAGTAATAAATATTTTTAACCAATTTGTTTTACTTTCTTTCTTTTCCGTGATTTTTAATCGGCCAAGTTAAAACCATAAGTTTTAACGTATACACCGTGTCTGGTTACGAGGTTGGAAAAGACAGACAAGGTGAAAAAGTAGAGAAGTTAGCTGAAAAAATTAACCAGCATAGGGAAACAGTTATAAACCACAACGAATCAGGAATGAATATTTCACACGTTATTATTATTATTGTCATGTTGTTCACAATCACAGTTTTGTACTCATTAATAAAAATTTATTTCAAAAACAAACACAATACAATAACGGCTGCACCGCCAAGAATTTAAAATCGTAAGCTTTATGTCGATTTTGCAAAAACCATAAATGACAAGTCCTGTCACATGGAGGGACATAACAGACAAACTTAGAAGCATTAAGGCAGAATTTGACAGATCATACAAATGCCTGAATAGGACACCAGTACCCTCTAAACACACTCAAATAAAACACTTAGCCCCATTTTGTTCACAAGAGGAATAAATATGATTTAGCTCGGGTATAACTATCTCTAGGTTAATTTTATTCCAAGCGTATAAATTGTGAGATAAAATTTGGTTTTGTTCACATTTTATTCCTGACTTATGCTGAGAGTATAAATTTGAGAAGCACATTTTTTATTTTCATTTTTCGATGCCCAGTAAGAAATTATTTCTAAAGCTAGAACATTTTTTGGAGCGTAATTTCTTGCTTTTTTTGTACTGTTTGCTGAACTTTATGTTTTATTATTGTATGTTTTGTAATGTTTTCGACACAGTACTTCAGAAACGACCGATAAACTTTATTATGTTATTACGAAACCCGTTTTGCGTTGCAGGGTATCACAGCCGAAGCTATAAATCCTTTGTTTGAACTACAGTGGCTCACAGCTTATTTCAACCAGCACTTAACAAAAACTTAAAGCACCGATTACAACTAAACTAAAAAAGATTTTAAAATTATGTAAATGCAGGTTGTAAGTGTAATAATTTAACTCATCAATTATGGCTTAATTTATTTTTATAAATTTTTTTTTGGATTTTATAATAATTAAAAACGAAAAATCTAATCAAAAACAATATCACAGCTTATTTCAAAACTTTGCAGTTGAGCAATGTTCCTTTATCTTGTAATGAAACTTCTGGTTCTTTTTCTATAGTTTACTCATTAACCCACAACACTCTCAAGTTCATTTTTATGTGAGTTTTGTGTGTAGGCCTTGCATAAAATTTGTTTTTCAAAATGCGGCCACGTACGATAATTGAGCAGAGAGAACTTTTCCTCAGTCGTTTTAAAAATCTCTATTCGCGCCGAAAAATTGGTTGGATTGAGCGAAAGAGATGGTTGGATTGAGTGACTCCACAGTCAAGAGCATCATTTATCGTTTTGTCCGGGAAAATATAAGGCATGATAAGGTAAGAAATGCTCCCAAAAAAATGTTCAATTCAACGGACAAGCACTATGTTGTCTGAAAAATCCGGTAAACCCCAAAATTTTGGGCTCCAAAAGTGGCCATTGAAGTGGAGATAGAGAAGCCCTTTATAATCACGATAAATCAGAAGTGCCGTTTAAAATTTGTTAAGGAGCTCTTTTATAAGGAGTCAAGCTTTTGGAATACGGTAATAATTGCTGATGAGTCTAAATTTAATAGAAATTTCAATTCTGGCTTAGGTGGAGCCTCATATGTGTGGTGTAAGCCAAATAGAGGGTTGCAAGCAAAAAATGTCAAACCTACAGTCAAACACGGCAGTGTGAGTGGTGTGGGCCTGTGTGTCGGCATCCGGTGTTGGAAACATGCAGTTTATTGAGACGGCTATGGAAAAGTCTCATTATCTTGAAATTTTGAAGGCAAACTTGATTGAAAGTGCAGAGAATCTGGGCATTCGTGATGTTTTCAGATTTAATCAAGACAATGACCCGGAACATAAGTCGGGTATTGACAGACATGGCTGATTTGGAACTCCCACATGTAATGCAACCACCAGTACAGTCGCTGGGCATGAATGTGATAGAAATTTTATGCCATTTTGGATACAAACATCCGAAAACGTTAAATATCCAACAAATCCGATCTCAAAACAGCATTGGTTGAAGAATGGGCAAACATAACGCCGGAAGTGACCCGTAATTGATCGAATCCATGCCAAAGAGGCTCAAAATAGTTATACATCAGAAGAGTGGTCATACTTAGTATTAAAATTTATGTTTTTGTCTCTGAGGCCAATTTTGAAATTGAATTTGTTACATGGTTGAAATAAGCTGTGACACTGTTGTTGTTTAGTAAATTACTGTAAATAAAGCCATGTTGGTTTAGTGAAAACACCAGACTAACAACCTGCATTTATATTATTTTGATAGCCTTTAAGATTAGTTGTCAAAGCTTCTAAAAGTTTTTGTTAGGTGCTGGTTGAAATAAGTTGTAAGCCACTGTATATATTTAAATGCGCAAACATTCGGAACAAACGATCGCAAAGGTACGGTGTTACACCGACGATCTGTATCAACCTGAAGCTTGGTTGAAAAAATAAAAACAAATTATATAAAAAATAAATTATTTTCTTAAGAAATAATTTGTGAAGTGAAAATCTGGCTGACAAATTATATTCTCACATAAATTTTTTTTTCAATTTTGATTGGTTGATTTTGAAAAATAAAATTCAGTACTTCCGCAGCGCAGTTGCGATGAACAACAAAATTCAGGAATTTACATTAATTTTTTTTCATTTATTTTGTTGCTCAGAGAATATACAATTTTATTTTTAATATCTACCAATCAGAATGAAGAATACTCTCAATTTTATTTTCTTAATAAAAAAAATTATAAAATGAGAGTGATAAGAGCGAGTTATATATTTCAAGGGTTAAAATATCTCGCCGCCATTTTTATCTCCCGCTCAGGAGATAAAAGCCTTAACTCACTATGAACAAAAGAAAAAATAGAATTATCTCGGAGATAAATTTATCCCTCTGTGAACAAAACGGCCCTTAAACACACTAGTTTATCAGCATAATACGATCACAGGCCTCAGCAAGACAGTCTACCCATTCTTAAGCGTCAATCACCAGGACGAATTCATAAAATTTTTTTCCTCAATCAAAACAAGACTAGAAGCAATTTTTAGACATTTAGAAATTAGGGACAGAGTACCAAAAGAGATAAACAAATTCATTATAATTAATTTCCAAGATGAAGGAGGAGAAACATCAGACGAAGAAGTAGGGAAAAAGGACAGAGAAACATCAGACGAAGAAGTAGAAAAAGGAGAAACATCAGACGAAGAAGTAGAAAAATTACACAATGACCACTACTCCCGTAGAATTTATAAATTTGGCTACAAAGCTGTTGCCAGAGTTTGATGGCAAAGCTGAAAATTTGTCCAAATTCATTAATGCACTGGACATACTAGACTCGATCAAAGGAAGTAACGAAAGCATTGCAATTTCATTGATCAAAACAAACTCAACCAAACAGCGAGCAGGTTATTGACCAATGAAGCAACAATCAGGGAAATAAAAAGCGCACTGACCGCTAATGTGAAACACGAGTCGTCACAAAGTATAGCAGTCAAATTGTTGAGCATAAAACAACAAAACAAGACTGACGGCGATTTCGCTAAGGAAATTGAATCCCTTGCACAACAGCTAGAGTTCGCTTACATTTCTGATGGAATGTCGTCAGCGTTGGCAAGAAACTCAGCGCAGTCGGCAGCCAAAGCAATAAGAACAAATGCAAGGTCTGATGAAGTAAAAATGTTAATGAAGGCAGGTCAGTTTTCAACGGTTAGTGACGCAGTCACCAAATTCATTGAGTTAGGGGCTGAAAGAACAGGCACCCTTCAGGTGAACTATATAAATAACTCATACAGGGGGAACAATTCCAACAGGAGAAATAATTCATTTAGAGGAAATAATTCTTACAGAGGTAATCGAAACTACAGAAACTATAACCAAAGTAATCGGGGTAGAAACCACAGTAACTATAACAACCATAATAACGGTAATAGTAACCCTAACAGAAACAACAATAATAATATTAACTATAGGGGCCGTAATAACCCAAACAGAAATGTACGCTACACGGAAGCGTCGGAAAACGCAGAGCACCCCCAGAATGCCCAACTGGGGAGTGCGTAAAATTAAACACTGCGAACTTATTAAACATCAATTTGTCATCTAGTAACTTTGTCACTATAAATTCCTCACTAAATGACTACGAGTCCCCCTTTTTAATAGACACAGGCTCGGAAATAAGTATTTACAAAACATCAACAAATGACCAAATTCAAATAAATAAAAATCATATCTACAATTTAAAAGGCATAGGAAATGGTACCATAAAAACTTTAGGTGCCACTACAGCAACACTTTATATAAACAACTCAGAAATCATTCATAATTTCCAAATAGTAGATGAAAATTTTCCAATCCCTTGCGATGGTATTATAGGGTTAGACTTCATAAAACAATTCAATTGTTTATTAGATTACAAGCATAATGGTCCAAGTCTTTTGATATTACGACCAAACTTTCTAAAAGGTCACTTGGAGATAGAAATTTCAGAATCACCCACAAAGGAAATACTTAGTTTACCGGCAAGAGCGGAAGTAATTAGGAAGATCCACATAGTTGCAACCGCAGAAAATATACTAATCCCAAGCCAAGAGTTTGAAGAAGGCATAATAATAGGAAATACAATAGTTAACACGAGGAATCCATATGTCAGGATAATAAATACAACAGATAATAACGTTTTTCTTAAACAAAATAAGATCAAAACAGAATCCTTAGATGACTACAATGTGGTTAACATCAGCAAAACAATCGATACTGAAGAGAGAAGGCACACTATATTAAGTAAATTAACCCAAAACTGTCCTTTATATCACCGAGATAAATTACTAAAATTATGCTCAGACTATTCAGATGTATTCGCTTTAGAGACTGACCCCTGTACTGTTAACAATTTTTATAGACAAAAATTGCATTTGAAAGACGAGACACCAGTCTACATTAAAAACTATAGATTGCCACATAATCATAAACCCGAAATCAAAAAACATATAGACAAGTTAATTAAAGATGACATAGTTTAACCTTCAGTATCGGAATATAATAGCCCAATTCTTCTTGTACCTAAGAAATCCTTACCAAATTCATCAGAAAAAAAATGGAGATTAGTAATAGACTATAGACAGGTTAACAAAAAACTAGCGTCAGACAAATACCCACTTCCAAGAATCGATGATATTCTCGATCAATTGGGTCGTGCCAAATATTTTTCCTGTCTGGATTTAATCTCTGGTTTTCATCAAATAGAACTAGAGGAGAATTCAAGAAACATAACATCTTTCTCATCCGATCAAGGATCATTTAGATTCAAGCGTTTGCCATTTGGATTAAAAAGTGCGCCCAACTCATTCCAACGAATGATGAATATTGCATTTTCCGGCCTTAAGCCGAATAAAACGTTCATTTATATGGATGACTTAATAGTTGTAGGCTGCTCCGAAAATCACATGCTTGAAAATTTAAAATCAGTTTTCGATGTTTGTAGAGCCACAAATCTTAAACTTCACCCAGATAAATGCAAATTCTTTGACTCCCAAGTAACATTTCTAGGACACAAATGCACGGATCAGGGAATCTTACCAGACGAATCAAAATTCGATAAAATTCTTTCCTACCCAAGACCGACAAATGCCGATGAATGCAAAAGATTTGTAGCATTCGTTAATTACTATAGAAGATTCATACCGAATTTTGCTAATCATTCAACACATATCACCAAATTAACGGGAAAGAAAACTCCATTCATCTGGACAACCGATTGTGAAAATGCATTTGAATACCTAAGAAATTCTTTACTATCACCTGAAATACTTCAATATCCAGATTTTGAAAAACCATTCTGTATCACCACCGATGCAAGCAAAATAGCTTGTGGTGCCGTATTGAGTCAGGATTATAATGGTACACAATTAGCTATTGCCTTCGCGTCAAAAGCATTCACTAAAGGGGAAGCCAACAAGTCAGTTATAGAACAAGAACTTACGGCAATCCATTGGGCCATAGATTTCTTCAAGCCGTACATCTATGGTACTAAATTCTTAATAAAAAGTGATCACAAACCGCTAACATACCTCATTGCAATGAAGAATCCTTCCTCCAAATTGACAAGAATGAGACTGGACCTCGAGGAATTCGATTTTGAAATTGAATATATTAAAGGTATGGACAATTGCGGCGCGGATGCTCTATCTCGCATTGATTTTGGGCAAATTAAGCGACTCAAAGAAGAAAACTCTGCCATTATACAAGTAATCACAAGGTCCAAATTCAAGGATACACCCCCTAACACCAAAACCACCGAAAAACAAAAAGACAACATACAACACGTATACAATACTATTACAAATCAAGAGTGAAAAAATTACCTCGCCTCACACTTAGGTGCACCACTAATGGAAAATTAACAGAATCCTCGAAATTAGTATTACTCCGTGGAAAGAAAGAAATATTTAAATTGGATGCTAAAGATATTATTGCTTATGAGAAAATTGCGCTAGAGCAATTCTTTCTCAAACTTGAAAAAGCAGTTGGTAATAATAACTTTACAGGCATAAATATAGCTATCAATGACAATTTGTTTAAACATATAGATATAGAGGAATTCAAAAAGGTAGGCAACAAAACCTTAAAGAAGGTAATAATTGGAATAACACCGCAAATAACCAAAATCACTTCACAAAAGCAAAAAGTAGAACTTCTGGAAAAATATCAGGATGACCCTGTATTTGGAGGCCACCCAGGTGTCACACGATTGTTATCAAAAATTAGACGACAGTATACAAGGAAAAACATGGCTTCAGACGTGAAGTCTTATGTTAAAAATTGTGAAAGCTGTAATAAAAACAAGTCGGGTAAAAATAAAATAGAGCCTTTTATTATAACAAACACACCAGCAACCGCTTTTGACATCGTTCAAATCGATACTGTAGGCCCTCTTCCCAGATCATTCAACGGGAACGAATACGCTCTTACAATAATTTGCGATTTATCAAAGTTTCTCATAACTGTAGCAATACCTAGTAAAGCAGCTAATATAGTAGCCAAAGCAATAGTAGAAAACTGCATTTTAGTTCACGGACCCATTAAACGCATACTAACAGACATGGGTACCGAATACAAGAATCAACTTTTCGAGGAAATATGTAAACTACTGAAGATAGAAAATAAAACAAGCACTCCATATCACCACCAAACACTAGGTACAGTAGAACGTTCACATAGAACATTTAATGAATACATAAGGTCCTATATTTCAATAAATAAACTAGACTGGGACCACTATCAAATATTTCACGTATTGCTATAATACGACGCCATCAACAACCCATGGCTATACACCATTTGAGCTAGTTTACGTTAAAACTACCACACCTTACGACTTCACATGAAACGGTAAAGTTGATCCAATCTACAATATAGATGACTGCAAATCAGAATTAAAATTTAAACTACAGACAGCTCAAAAACGAGCGAAAGATTTAATAGAGAAAACAAAGGTAAAAACAAAGGAAAATTACGATAAAAAAGCAAATCCACAAAGTATTCTAGCAAACAGCATGGTCTACCTAAAGGATGAAGCCGGCCACAAGCTGGACAGCATCTTTAAAGGCCCATATAAAGTTATAGAAACAGACACTCAGGGTAATTGCAAAATCGATATAAACTCAAAAACAACCATTGTACATAAAAACAGATTAAAATTAGCATAATAAACTTTTAAAAACGTATTTTAAGACTATCCTGGCCAGGACTAATACATTAATACCTAGATTAAAATTACTAATTGTTAACGGCAAATACATAAATATTATATACAATTAAAAAAAAAAAAAAAACCTATTCCACACTATTATCATAAGGAAAATGTAAAAAACATAAATATATAAATACTTAAAATTCACAAATACAAACTATGTAAATTTTCCAAATTAAATCTTTTACAATAAGGTCAAAATAAAAATATACACAAGAAACCGAAAATCTTTTTACAAAGTACATATACAAGTAAACTAAACAACAAAATACATTTGACACCCCAAGCAAAATTCCATTGTACAGCATGATCATTCAAATCATCTCTATTTGTATGGTCACGCTTTCCAAAACGGGGAAGGTGTAGTGACTTCAGTCAAATGTAGGTCAACGTGGAAACAATAACCAAGTGATAAGCTTTGGTTACTCATTCTTTTATTGCATTTTATTGCAACGAATGCGACGACATATGATCGCCGGACAAACCCAAGCAGAAAGTCCAAAAGACAAATTGAAACCGAAATAGTTTGACACATTTTCCAAATGTGTTTATCACCGCCTGGTTATTGTTTTCAACGTTATATAAATAGAAGTAAGTAGAAGTAAGTAGTCAGTTGGACATAAGTTATTAAACTGTAAAATATGATTTCTCATTGTTAGACATAAATTATATAATAAAACATAACATTAATAAAAATGGTAATTTATTTTGCTCTTTTTCAATTTTAGTTTTCGTTTTTATAAATATTTTTAACAATAATTGATTAAATTGTTAGTGACCATGCTATTATTGAGCTTGCTGGTCCAGTAATTATAATTATTTTAATTATAATTACAAGTTCAATGAAGACCACAACTTTACCAGCAACAACAACTCTGTGTAGAGCAAATTTGCATAGCATTGACTAGACAGTCTGTTTCCGCCTGGTTGGACGCACTCTGCTATCGTCACAGAAAATCGATCCGTGTTATTCAGGATCGCCATGTAGTGTTCGGATTTTTTTATGATAGAAAATGTTGATTTTTAAAATACTTGCAAGGCTTAAACGCGAAAATTAATTATGGTTGAAGGCCTGCCAAATATTTTGCCGGCGCTTAAAAACGCTACTGGCTCTAATTTTGTGCCATTATGTTTTAGCCTGAGCAAATTAATGTTCTAAGGTCTGAATATAAACTGCTGATGTAAACTATTAGTAGTGATTGATTTATTTCGAGGTTTGCACCTTCCTCCTTAAAAAGTAAAGTAACAGAATTTCATAATAGTCAAATTGAGTTAAAATTAATGAATATAATACAATTTTAAATTTATATAAACAAAAGTGTTATACTGCTTTGCGTATAAACAACAGCTAGTGATGTGCGTTAATTAGTGTGATAGTGCAAAGCGGTTATATGGTAATATACAATGGTCCTTTTCCCATTAGTTCCCCAGTAGCAGGACATTACTCTCAGGTGGCAATTCCATTATGAGTTTCAATGTTCTGGGACTTTTACTTCCGTAGCTATTTTGTATCGAACATCCAGAAGGATCCAAAAATTTTCAGTTTCTTTAATATGCGACGTTTAGTTCCAAAGCTATTCGATATCAAAAATATGGGTTGTATGGTCGGAGCCACAACCCCTTTCAAAATGCCGTCCCAGTTCTCTTGTAGAAGGATATTAGCAAGTGATAACTCCATTCTGAGTTACAATGTTCTGTTACTTTTACTTCAATAGCTATTCTAAATCAAGCCAAACCCCCTTGTCCGATAAAAAATAAGAAGGACTTCACCAAGTGGTAAATTTATTCTGAATGTCAATGTTCTGTGACTTTTACTTCCAAAGCTATTCGGTATAAAAAATTTAATACGGGCGGAACCACACCCCTGGAACAAAAAGAAAGGCACAGGTTTTTTTATAATTTAATTGTCATGCGGCAATTAGTTCTAAAGCTTTCGCTACCATGAATTTGAACTGTATGGACAGTGCCACGTTCCATTCTCTAATGATTACTCAAGTTTTTATTGATATGTATTCTACATATCTGATGAACGGTGTAGAAATTCATTCAAGAAACACAAAGAAACGTACATTCATTTTTATATATATATATATAGATGTACATTAAGGCGCATCGCTATATATGAAAAAATTATATAAATAAATGTTACCGCCTTATTGTTCAGTATTCCCTTTAGGTAGTTTTGATAGCACTAGCATAATCTCTGTTCATACAAACGTAATAGATTAAGAATTAGCATGTACGGAAATGAAATGTAATGAAGAATAAGAAGAAATAAAAGAACACTCTAAAATCTAAAGCATAAAAGCAAGAACATCACAGTCGCGACGAGGAACCAATTTTTTTTTTTCAATTTTGGAAAAATAGCGAACATCACGCTGCACATTTTTAAATTATTTATTTTGAGTGCAAATTAACGCTGGCTGAAGTTGCAGCAAAGGAAATTTTCCTTACAAACAAAAGTATTTTGTTTCACATCGTATATAACCTCAAACTTAAGTGATGGATGAAACACTCCTCCCCATCTTGGCCAATAACTTGGTGGAGTTCAATCCCGATAAAGAGAGCGACTGGACATTCATTTGGAAGAAATGGATTGGAATGGAAGGAATGGAATGGAATGGAAACGTATGCTCTTTTACGCTGTTCATGCGATCCAAATTTGCCAACAAAAAAAAAACGTTCAAAGAGTTGTGCAATGTATTAGATTCGAAATACGCACCTCCAATCATCGTTTTTCGCGAAAGAAAAAAGTTCTTTGCAGCATCAGATGCGATCGTATTTCTGCGTGGTTTGCTAGACAAAAAAACTAGCAGTGAATTGCAAGTTTGGTGACAAATTGGACTCATTTGTCGTTATTCAATTTGTATGTGGCTCATCAGGAAAAATGTTTGAAAAATTGTGCGAAGAAGATGAAAAGCTAACCTTAGCCGACGCATACAGAAAAGCATTGATCGTCGAATCCAAATTGGAATCGCAGAAATCTGAATTGTGTGGAGTCAACTATGTAAAAACAAAAAAACAATTTGCAACACAACAAAAAAGCAAGATAGTATTAATTTTGTTAATAATTCCCTAGAGCAGAATATCGCACACTAAATTCAAAACAGACACAACTCAAAAATCATAACTTTTCATCAGAAGCGAAAAATAAAACTCTTTGGTTGAAACTCCAATAAACCGCCATTGTTAGAAAGAAATTTTTTAAGAAGATTTGGATTTGAGTTACTACAAATTCAACAAGTGAACGCAGAAGATTCTTCGGTCACTGAAGTTGACAAATTAAAAAGGGATTTTTCGGTAAATTCAGATTCGGCACAGTGAAATTGCACTCTTAAATAGAAGCAAACCCCATTTTTTGTAAACCTAGGCCCATTCTTTTGGCTTGGAAGCCTTTAGTTGAAAAGCAATTAAACGATTTAGTGTCAAAAAAGGTTCTTGAACCCGTCGATAACGCCAGTTGGGGTACGCCTTTAGTTTCCATTTTAAAGCCGACAGGTGACCTTTGCATATGTGGGGATTATAAAACCATAATCAACAAATATTTATCCGATTTTAAGTATCCATTGCCCAGGATTGAGGAAATTTTCGCTTCATTGCCAGGTGGCCAGTTATTTACCAAACTGGATTTGTCCAACGCTTATAATCAGCTAGTTCTGGATGAGGATTCACAAATGTTGTGTGCGTGGAGCACCCACATCGGGGTTTTTAAAATGAAAAGATTACCTTTTGGCATAAAGCCGGATGCAGCGATTTTTCAAAAAAAAAAACATTGAAACAATAATAAAAGGAGTTTCTAATGCAACCAATTATGTTGACGACATTGTCGTCACCGGGGAGAATTTATCAAATCATATTTTTATTTTAAGTGGACGTGACATCTTAAAAAAAAAATGTATTTTACTGTTTTAAAATGCCCATAAGTTGAATAAAAAATAAGATATCATTTTGAAAAATTAAAAATATATTTTTAACTAAAACTAGTAAGGTGTATCTTCGACTTGGCCGAAGTTAAAATACCCCCACGGGCGATTTGCAATGGTACAAAATCTTAAATTGCAGCTCTTTCTATATGAGATTTCAAAATATTTTACTATTTTGATGATGTCTAAAATACATGCATATCAAATTGTTTTCCTGCAAAGTAAGACAAGCCTTTTTGTAACACGCCTCAATTTTGATATAATATACACAAATACTCAATTTCAGGTCTGTAGATTAAATATAAGAATATTTATAGAGTTTCAAATATAATGGGTTGCAAGGGAGGTGGGCGTGTTCATCGGTGGATGACGCCCATTTTTCTAACACATCTTAATTTTATTATAAAAAGAATAAATGTCTAATTTTACTTTTGTAGCTTCGACTAAAGCCACTATATATAGGTTTCAATATTAGGGTTGTATGGGAGGTGGGCGTGTTAGTGAGTGGATGACGCCCATTTTTGTAACACACCTGAGTTTTGTCATAGACTATACAAATACCGAATTTAAGTTTTGTAACGTAAATATTCGCTTCTTTATGGAGTTTTCATCATTGGGGTTGTATGAGAGGAAGGCGTGGTTTTCATCCAATTTAGCCCATTCTCGAACTTGATCTTAGTTTTAAAAAAAAAGCTTAAATATCGAATTTCAGCTTCAAAATTACGGCTGTTATCGTGTCCACAGACAGACGGACAGACAGACAGACAGACAGACGGACGGACATGGCTAAATCAACTCTGGTGGTGATGCTGAGCAAGAATATATACACTTTTCTGTACCTACCACGCCTCCTTATGGGCGTTACACACGTCGTGACAAAATTAATATACCCCTTACGCAGTACGCGTGTGGGTATAAAAATTACACAAAAAATATGTATTTTTTGCAGCGAATCCCTGGAAAAGAATCCACATTGATTTCGCAGGTCCCGTTCGAAAATATCAATTGTTAGTAGTCATAGATTCTTATTCAAAATTGATTGAAGTATTTAAAACAAAAGATACGTCGGCAAGTTTTGTTATTAATAGGTTGCAAGAGCTTTTTTGTCGTTTTGATCTAGTTAAAGCAATTGTGAGCGACAACGGTACACAGTTTGTGTCCAGTGAGTTCAAAAAGTTTTTAAATTAAAATTTTATTACGCAAATTTTAACAGCACGAGGTCATCCAGCGACCAATGGCCAATATTCGCTTCTTTATGGAGTTTTCATCATTGGGGTTGTATGAGAGGAAGGCGTGGTTTTCGTCCAATTTAGCCCATTCTCGAACTTGATCTTAGTTTTAAAAAAAAAGCTTAAATATCGAATTTCAGCACGATAGCTTCAAAATTACGGCTGTTATCGTGTCCACAGACAGACGGACAGACAGACAGACAGACAGACAGACGGACAGACGGACGGACATGGCTAAATCAACTCTGGAGGTGATGCTGAGCAAGAATATATACACTTTTCTGTACCTACCACGCCTCCTTATGGGCGTTACACACGTCGTGACAAAATTAATATACCCCTTACGCAGTACGCGTGTGGGTATAAAAATTACACAAAAAATATGTATTTTTTGCAGCGAATCCCTGGAAAAGAATCCACATTGATTTCGCAGGTCCCGTTCGAAAATATCAATTGTTAGTAGTCATAGATTCTTATTCAAAATTGATTGAAGTATTTAAAACAAAAGATACGTCGGCAAGTTTTGTTATTAATAGGTTGCAAGAGCTTTTTTGTCGTTTTGATCTAGTTAAAGCAATTGTGAGCGACAACGGTACACAGTTTGTGTCCAGTGAGTTCAAAAAGTTTTTAAATTAAAATTTTATTACGCAAATTTTAACAGCACGAGGTCATCCAGCGACCAATGGCCAAGCTGAGAATTTCATTAAAACATTAAAGAAGAGCATTTATGCTAATTTCAAAGATGAAATCGAAGTTTTACTTAGTCGATTTTTAATAGATTGCCGTTCTACAAAACATTGCGTTACAAACAAAACTCCAGCTAAATTATTTCTAGGACGTGAACTTTTGACTAGATTCTCATCGTTAAAACCACCTAGTACGAAAGAATTAATTTAGGAAAACCAAAAAAAGACTGTCAAGAACTATAAGAGAAAACGCGATATTAATTTTGATGAAGGTCAAAATGTTAACATTTTTCCCAAATGGTACAGGTTGTCACAGCACTTGTGGGGCTTGTTGTCACATATAATTTCATATAACTATTTTGAAAGTATTCTATGATTTATTTGAAATTAAGGAAATATGCCAAGAAATCGCAAACGACTTACAAACCGAGGTCGGACATCTTCAGATATCATGATGCATGCCGAATACAGCTAGTATCAATGAAGATAACGTGGATTCACTATGTGTAGATCATTGTCGAGCGTCAAATCCAATAACAATTGTCGTCAATATATAAAATGCAAACGTTGTGCACATAATGCATTGAAAGTGATAGTTTAATACATTGCTGGTTAAATTGTGTTTCGGAGTGTGGCAGCAATGACGATTAAGAAGTGTAACAACGGGGACTACGCATTGGGACAACTTACCCCACGAGTGGGGTAACTTGTCACAGACGAGTTAAATTTTTTATCAAGGAAATTTTTTAATTTATTTTAAAATAATATATGTTATTCACATCAGGATTGAAGAATAAAAGATTAAATTTATGTTTACAAGTTTTGCAGTACCATTATTGCTTGAGTTGTGGGAGTTACAGCGGTTCATTCAAATTTTGTGACAACTAGTACCACTCTCCCCTACACACTAGGCCGGGTCGATTTGTGGGGAGGCAAGAAAATCGCCCATTGCTCTGTGAAAATCGTATTCTAGGGATCAAAATAAGAAACTTTGCCGAAGGAACCATACCTCTAAAATGAATTCTGATGTCCCCCAATTTGGGTCGAACTTTTGGGTAGGGGCAAATTTTGAAAAATCCCACTTTGAACCATTTAGAGTGCTCCAATCGAGTCCAAATGTATGACCGACCCCCATTAACTTTGGAGGTCCGACCCACCCATGCCAGTGGCACACCCCTTGGAACCCCCCTGGGGTTCCCCATACAAACATTTCAAAAAATTGGCACTTTACATGGAAAAATCAGCGAAATGCCTGTTTTTTCTTTTTGGAGTTTTTTCTCTTTAGAAATTTATTCAACCCTTTTAAAAAATGAAGGTATCACAGTGCCTTATTGCCACAATTGCAAATCGGAAAATTTCTTGTGTGCGTTTTTAAGCCACCACAAGACACAGCAGGTAGAATTGAAATTACCATTGCATTCTTATTACCTCGTCTCGTAGACCATATATAATGCAACAGTTTTTGTGAATGCATTAAGTCGTTGTGAAGAACTCAAAGTGTGAAGTGCTAATTTCAGATAAAAAAATATTTAAAAAAAAATAATAAGTGAAGTTGACCATTCCAAATCAAAAAGTTTACAATGAATCCACCATCCTCTACACCGCAAGATGAAGCAACAACAACATCAACAACTATCGAAAACCCAATGAGTCATATACCCAAGCACGATGTTACTGTTTTTGGTGTGTCTACTGATTTGACTGATTTTAATTTACCAACCCATCTGGAATTTTGAGATATTATTTTTACTTAAGCGAACGTGCTAAAACAGAACAGAAAAAGTTTTCTCATAAATCATTCACTATTCAAGTACAAGATAAGTTGAATGGAATTTGGGAAAAACTTGGTATAGAAATAATAGCTGTGTTTTATTCGTTCTGGTTTAACCTAATGAACGAATAGATCGCATTGGTTAAACTTTTTTAAGTTTAGCTTCTGACCGCTTGGGGTATTGTCGGCGATGATGAGATCAAACAGCTGGTTCCAAAACAATTATTACAATTGATTTATCAGCATATTAACGCTTGTTGGCTGGACCTAGCCAAGAGAAGAAACAAAACCCAACAATTTACAGAGTATGTTAAATCTCTGGAAACAATTTTTTACATTGGAACATGTATATGCGATTTGAAGACAGCTCCATGTGCATGCGGCTGGGTTCCCGAACGCCTCAAAGAGTTCATGCACGATCAACATTATCAGAGAAGACTAACAATGCATGCAGTTGTGATGGAAACTGAAGAGCAAGGAGCAACGTCTATGTCATCAATGCCAACATACCAAGATCCCGATGATTCAACATACGCACCGCCACCGGTTCAAGAAGATATGGATAGAAGCACAAGTTCACAATACACAGAGAGATACGATTGTTTTAACTTTGCCTTGGTATGTGACAGATTTGGTGTGCCTGATAGAGTGGCATCGGCATTGGGAACTGCTCTTTTCCAAGATTTTAAAATGAAAGATAAGCATGGCAAACCTCTCATCATGGATAAATCGAAAGTTCGCAGAGAAAAAGAGAAATGCAGACAAGAAGTGGTTCGCAAACGGTTAGATCATACCAATTTGTTAGCGTTTTCATTCGATGGCAGAAAAGATGATACTTTAACGACAGCTAAAGTTGATGAGAAGTATCATACTAGGATGGTAAAAGAACCTCATCTTGTTATTTTGAGAGAACCCAATTCTGAATTGATTGGTTACGTAAGACTGGAACATGAAACCGCTGAATACAAAACAACCAAATTAAATGATTTTTTCAACGATAAAAATATATCACTGGATGCATTAATTGGAATATGCACTGACGGTGAGCCAACAAACACTGGCCCACACGGTGGAATTATACGACGATTCGAATTGCTGTTAAAAAGACCATTGCATTGGTTCTTTTGCCTTCTACACTTCAACGAACTTCCATTTCGGCATTTGTTTGAAGCTTTGGATAAATCAACCAGCACTGGACCAAGATCGGCAACCGGAAAACTGAGCCGTCAAATCGAAACTTGTGAAACTTTTCCGGTAAGTTATTGCTATCACTCATTTATTATAATTGTCAACCATTTTTAATTATTTTATTATTGTACATTTTCAGGTGGTGGACGGCTTCCAGCAAATTGAGTTGCAAAATATGCCCCCGCTCCAGAAAAAAATTGAATTTTCCACCGATTCGAAGTACTTATACGACATGGCCCATGCAATTTCTAGCGGCGTGGTTTCGGTGGATCTGGCTAACATCAAACCAGGGAAAATTGTACATTCTCGGTGGCTCACCAAGGCCGCTAGATTATTACGATTATATGTGACAACGGAAAATCCAGATGCAAATTTAAGAATCTGGTTGAATTTATAATTAAATGTTATGTGCCAATGAACTTCAATATCAAGTATTACAGCTCTGTCGTGTACGGCAGTGCATTATTTTTCAACTTCATTAGTTGGTCACGATTTCTAGAACCTCGTTTACGCAAAATTGTCAATCAAGTAATTACAGATAATTCATATTATGCGCATTCGGAAAATATCTTGTTATAAATGTTGTTTGATGATAGCAAAGAAAAGCGCGACTGTGCTATCAACATAATTCTACGCTATCGAACAGATGTTGACGACCCAACGCAACTTAGAGCTTATAAAAAACCAGATATAAAGTTTAATTGCACAAGTTACACGGAAATGATCAATATGAATGACATAAATAACGTATTTGAACCACCATTCACGCGAAGCATTCCGTACGATACATTGAAAGAATATTTAAATCAAGATGATCCACCGTTTAATGATCCAAAAATTCCATCACACTTACAAGGAACGGAACGACATGTTCAATTGCTAGCTAGCGTTTCCAAACGGGTTATACCGGAAAATGTAGAGGCTGTTATGGCGACGACATTAGAAAGCCGTGCGAAATTGCTCAGACTTGAAAGAAAAAAAGACTTCAAAGATATTATTATAAATAAATAATAAATATTATTATAAATAAATAAATAAAAATAAAGAAAAAACATACGCATTTCGCTGATTTTTCCATGTAAAGTGCCAAAAATGGTGATTTTTTGACATGTTTATATCGGGAACCCCACAGGGGGTTCCACGGGGTGTGCCACTGGCATGAGTGGGTCGGGCCTCCAAAGTTGGTGGAGGTCAGTCATACATTTGGACTCGATTGGAGCACTCTAAATGGGTCAAAGTGGGATTTTTCAAAATATGCCCCTACCCAAAAGTTTGACCCAAATTGGGGGACATCAGAATTCGTTTTAGAGGTATGGTTCCTTCGGCAAAGTTTCTTATTTTGATCCCTAGAATACAATTTTCACAGAGCATTGAGCGATTTTTAAATCGACCCGCCCTAATACACACATATATATTATTTATCTCAAACCTGGGCTAATTTTGGTTATTGAGAAATTTAGATCGGATAAGCTTGAAAGAGGATTTGGGCATGGAAGGAGAGTAGCATGAGGAGATGTGATTGAGCTCCTTGCAGCATCGACTGATGGGTTCATTATTTGCGTACGAAGTATGATGCTGATATTCAGTTGGCAGTCGAGTAAGCCTAGAACGTCTTATTCAGTTGTTGAAGGAAATCAAACAAGAAATAAATACGCTGTCAATAGCACCATTTATAACATCGAATGTGAAGCATGAGACTAATAATGATCTCCTTGATGATAATGGCGTAAAGTAAGAGTTTTAGTCAGAGCAAAACATAAAACTATGTATGTGTTATAAAAACATGGATTTGAGTTTGTTTGCAAGATGCAGGAAAGGTCCGAGGACCCAAGAGCCTATGCCGGAATTGAAATTTGTGGAAGAACAATGCGAGGCCTATTAGACACTGGGGCTGCAGTGAGTATATTGGGTCACGATAGCAGAGAGTTGGTTGAAAGCTTAGGTGTCAACATAGAAGAATACTTTTCTATCGTTAAAACCGCCGGAGGACGCCAGCACAACGTCTTGGGCAAAGTAAAACTGCCTGTCAAATTTAAAGATAAAGAACGTGATATTTTATTTCATTTATGTCCGTATCTAAAACAAAAGATATATCTTGGGGTCGACTTCTGGAGATTATTCGATTTGGCAGCTGATGTTCTAGGAGTAGAAGAGATGAATAAAGAGAATATGGCAAAAGATCTGGAGCCAGCTCGAGCAGACTCAGCACACAATCTGACAGATGACGAGCAAAGTCGTTTGCAGGTCGTCATCAAGAAGTTCCGAATCTACGAAGAGCTCGGCCTGGGGCGCACTCATCTAGAACAGCATACCATTGAGCTGGTCAAAGGCACAGTCACGGTGAAAGATCGTCACTACCCTATATCTCCAGCGGTGCAATCGATCGTGTATGAAGAGGTAGACAAGATGCTGAAATCAGGAGTAATTGATGAGAGCCAGAGTCCTTGGAGTAGTTGCACTACAATCGTGCGCAAACCGAATAAAAACCGGTTTTGTTTGGATGCTAGAACACTAAATGAAAGGACAGTGAAAGACGCTTACTTTTACAAAATATAGATGGAATTCTGAGCAGGTTCGATGAGACGTACTTCATAAGCAGCGTAGATTTAAAGTTTGCTGTTCGGCAGATAGAACTGGAACTGGATAACACAGCATTTACAGTGCCAGGTCAGCCACTCTACCAATTCAACGTAATGTCGTTCGGCCTATGCAATGCAGAGCAACGTCTGTGTCGATTGATGGATAAATTTATCCCGCATCGTTTGAAGTCAAATGTGTTCACGTATCTAGATAATCTGCTGATCATACCTGCTGATTTCGAGACCCATCTCCAAGTGCTGAGCGAAGTTGCCGATTGCCTAAAAGAAGCAAATTTAACAATTGGGTTAAGAAAATCTATGTTTTGTTTTAAGGAACTTAGATACTTACAGTCTTATTCAATATAATTCCTTAAACAGTCGTGCAACGCTTGTTTAGTTACGCACTGTTTAAACCTTAACGCAGTCTTTACGCAACGTTGCTTAAATTGTTATTCAGAATCATTTTTTATGTATTGCGTAACTAAACTATCGTTGTGTCAAAAATTTACGAAACTTATTACAATAATCTTGTACATTTAGAAAATGCAACCGAAAATTCCATTTGCAAGCAGCTGCTCTAACAGCAGCTGCTCCAATAGTGCATAGCGATCATGACTTGCAGCTCCACTAGAATGTGACCATTTTTTGTGGTTACTGAATTCCGGGAGGATAATATTGATTAGCTTTCCATGTTAGCTTTGGAAATACGATTTTATTTCCGAAGCTCCTTTTCCCATAGTTTCTTAAGATTTAACCTTTTTTGTAAATTTTTCTTAGTTCCACAGGATGAAGTAATGATAGACATGCTTATCCTGTGCAACCAAATCAAAATTTACGTGGCATTTACGCAGCCTTTAAACGCCAATTTCGGCGTTTAAGTAACGCAACCCTTAAACAACGTTGCGTAAGACAAAAAATTCATTCTGAATAAGGTTTTGTTGCTTAACGCCTGCTTAAAATTACGCAGCCTTTAAAATGCTATTCTGAATAAGGCTGTTAGGTTTTATCGTAGGTGGAGGAGCACTTCGCAAAGATCCGGAAAAAGTGTCAACCATTAAACGAATTCCAGTTCCACGATCAACAAGAAAAGTACGCAGCTTTCTAGGAACAGCTGGTTGGTACAGGCGGTTCATGCACAATTTCGCCGCAATATCGGCACCACTCAGCGATACACTAAAGAAATGCACCAAATTCTGTATTACCCTGCAGCCATTACAGCGTTCAATCAGCTAAAACAGGCTTTAACTTCAGCACCCATTTTAAAGCATGCTTATTTTAGTAAACGTTTTTATATGCAATTTGATGCTTCCGATATAGGAAAAGGCGCTGTGCTGTACCAGATTGACGAAAATAGCCATGAGAATCCGGTAGCATTTTTTTGCAGAAGTTGAATAATCACCAACGCAATTAAAGTGTGACGGAGAAAGAGTGTTTGACGGCAGTGCTTGCTGTTAAAAGATTTTGCCCAAACGTTGAAATGATGCCTTTTACAATTGTCATAGACCACGCCAGTCTGAAGTGGCTCATGTCAATAAAAGACTTGAGCGGCCGACTTACTCAATGGTCTCTTCAACAACAGGCGTTTGATTTTCAAATTGAACACCGGAAAGGCGCTGACAATGTGGTCGCTGACACACTCTCTCGTGCGGTTGAAGAAGTGGAACTGAATGGTAAAGAGTCGCTAGATCTGGAGACAACAGAATTTCCTCACCGGAGTACCTGGAGTTAATTGAAAACATTAATAAAAATAAAGAAAAGTTGCCAGATTTAAAGATTGACAATGGAATGGTTTTCAAGCGAACATCATTTGAACGAGAGGATGGTGAAGTAGAAGAGCTGGTGTGGAAGTTGTGGGTCCCAGAAGGGTTAACGTCAATGCTTATATCTAAAGCTCATGAGCCACAAATGGCAGCGCATGGTGGTATCGCTAAGACACTACACCGGTTGGGAGAATATTATTTTTTGCCCGGTATGACAAAACAGGTTCGCGCGAATATCAACAATTGCCTGATATACAAAGTAAATTAGTCAACAAATACCGAATTGCGACCTAGCATGGGACAATAAGTGGTCACGGAACGGCCTTTTAAAAATGTACATTGATTTTTTGGGCAAATACCCACGTTCCAAGAAGGGTAACACATATATATTCATAGTCGTAGACCATTTTGCGAAATTCACCTTATTGAAGGCCATGCGAGAGGCGACTGCATTAAACGTGATTGAATTCCTTACTCACGAAGTGTTCTACAAATTTGGTGTTCCAGAAATAATTCACAGTGATAGTGAAAATCAATTCAAGTCGAAAGAGTTCTAGAAAATGATAAATACTTTGGAAATAAAATATTTAAAAACGGCTGTCTACTCACCACAAGCAACCGCAGCGGAAAGAGTTAATCAATCTGTACTAGCAGCTATAAGATCATATTTGGATAGTGACCATCGCGACTGGGATCTATATTTACCTGAAATCGAATGTGCGTTAAGAAGTTCAGTTCATGCAGCGACGGGGATTACACCATTTTGAGCTCTTTTCGGGCAAAAAGTGTATTTGCACGGGGCAGACTATTTATTAGCTCGAAAACTAAAATCTTTAAGCGATCCCGAGATCTTACTTCTTAATAAAAATGAAAAGTTAACAACTATGCGCGAAAAACTTAAAGATAACCTTCACGCGGCATACGAAAAAGTGCGCGTCGCTACAATCAACAAAAACGCGAAATACACTTCACGCCAGGCCAGCAAGTGTATAAGAGAAACTTCGCGCAAAGCGATTTTAAAGAAACATTAATGCAAAATTCTGCAAAAAGTTCGTGAAATGTCGAAGCTCTCAGCGGAAAACCAATTGGCGTTTTCCATACAAAATACATAAGCAATAAAGAAAAAAAATTTTTTTTGTAGTTTTTGCCCGGATAACTTAAGTGTTAAAGCATGAGACTCATTATCTCAGGTGTGGGCAGAAGTCTACGTTTGGCGCAGAATATAATCACAGAAATAAATATCAACATAAACAATATCAATATCAAAATTTCTTTATTTACATACAAAAATCAATATAAATATAAATATAAAAATAAATTTAAATATTTGTATATAAAGGTTGAGGTAAAGTGGTGACCGTCGTGGCATGCAGGTTAAGTGTGTGGCTTAGCATGATCGGAGCCCGGGTTCGATCCCCAGCCGCGGGGAAAATTTTTTTTTAATAAAAAATTTTTCTGATCGGTCACCACCTCTCTGCAGACAATGGAAAACCTCAGAGAGTAAATAATGCCATGTAGAGCTTCTTGAGAACATGAGCCGTTCGGAGTCGGCATAAAACATGTAGGTTCAGTTCTCGGTCAATTGTGTGCAAACATTTAATAACACACACAACACGATTGATCATAAAAAGCTCGGTCAAAGTCCTTTCAAGGGCTGAAATGGCCAATTTGTTTGTTTTTTTTGTTATATAAAGGTTGATATGAGTATAAATATAAAAATAAAGATCAATATAAATATAAATGCATATGAATAAATACAACTATAAGCATACAATGCAAGAATAAAAATAAATACGAACATATATATAAATATATAGATAATACATTATCGATACATAAATATATATATAGATATATATATATATATACAAAAAATATAAAGACAGAATAACATAAAGTACTTTTACTTACCTTTGATTTTCCAAGCATTTTTGTGCCCTCTGGTCACCTTATGTAGAACTCGACCTGCAATAAATTAAAAGAACAAAAATAAACAAAGCACTTTTCCATTAAATTTTATGAACACTAACCTGTGCGTCCACTAATGATGATCTTCCCATCGGGCCATTTATGATTATTTTTGCTGGAAAACCTAAAAGAAATTATCGAAAAAAAAAAAATAACTAAATACACTTACCTCTGCTAATTTGTTATTTTCGTCTCTGCTGTGACAGCCATGGGGGCAGCCATCATGGAAAATAACAGGGAATATAGTGAGAGATGGAACATCAGTGTAGTAAAAAAGGGTGTTGCCAGATGGACAAAAAATTCTGTTACTTTAGTTTTTAGGAGGTGCAATTGACAAAATAAGTTAATCACTTCTAATTGCTTCCATCAGCTGTTTCGATTCAAGCCTTCGAGCATTCATCTGCCCAGACTGAAAAGAAACAAGGTAGAGCCAGTGGCATTTTTAAGCGCCGGAAACTTATTAGGCAGGACCTTTTAAAATTTAATAATTGCGTTTTAACCGCGCATATATTTCACAAAGCTTAAACTTCAAACCTTTTCTAAAAAGTAAATACAAAAAAAATAATAAAAGCTAAGTTTTCTAAAGCATAAAAACTGAGGGAAAGAAAAACCTGAGTGAAGCAGGCTACTGAGAACTGTAAAACACAATAAGAGGATTCAGGGTTCATCAAAAACAATAAAAGGATTCAGGGTTCATCAAAAAGGATATGTAGGTAGAATCTCAACAAAAGAATAAATAAATCAAATTAAAATGAGGCTTTCACAGTGTGGCCGACACGGACGGCGAAGTAAAGGAAGAAAAAAAGGAATCCAGAACGCATCCAACAGAGAAGTCGGTCACAATTTTCTTATTTTATCTATATACATAGCTATACATGTATATAATCAATTATATATTTTGAAACGCCTGAATACTAGCCTACTTAGGAGCGGCACACAACGTTGTGCGGGGAAAAAAAGGCCAGGGGTTCCCATAAGATCTGGTGCTGGTGAAATAGTACATTGGAGATAGCGAAAAATACAATTTTATCGTGCTAGAAAAATTTAATTGATATATTGTCTATAGATTTTTTTTTTAAGAAATCAATATGTTTAATTAGTTTTTTAAAATTTTTTTTGAGTCAATTCTGTTTTGAAATTTTTTTTGGCCCTAAGCCAATTTTTGTAAAAAAAAAAACAAAAAAAGTATGTACATTCGCGCATGCAAAAATTTTGTGCCTTTTTTGAGTTTTTTTTTAATAATTTTGATATTTAGCAACACCTAAGAGAGCTCTTTTAGGTAGGAAAATGTTTAAGTAAAAATTCGTTTTTTTCTTAATTTTGCAGATTTAGTTTGAAAGGCCCATTTTTTTCATTCATTGAATTTTATTTTTTTTATGAATTTTTTTTTGCCATAAGTTAGCAGTTTAAAATTAGTTTTGACCCTTCATTGAGAAGACGGTAAATTCGTCGTTTTTGCTCTCAGTAAATATTTTTTTGCGTTTATTTCATTTCAGGATTTTCACTATCAATTTTTATTTTTGATTTAATATTGTTTGTTTATTTTTTTTGGGTCATTTTGATTTTTTTATTTATTTCACTTCCGGTTTGAGTAGGAAGTTATTGTTGCTCCCTCGACCTGGCCTGAAGGGTTGAGAACAGCACCCGGAAATCGTGAGCTAGTCGGAGTTCAATCAGTCCAGGTACGATAGCAAGGGACACATAACAGTTTTGTACTCAATACATGAAAAAATCAGATAAAAAGGCGATCTTATGCAAAAAAACTCATGGGAATTGCATTTAGTTAAATATTATAGTTCAGAATATTATATTAAACCGAATTGATGATTTTTATTAATTTTATATTTAAAAATAAAGACTTGGAAGCATTTTCAGCTTAAGGAATGTTAAAATAATTTATTTGTATTTTAAAATTATAAACACTCTGAAAATGTGGAAAATTTATTTGATTGCCAGTGCAAATGGTGAAACAGTTGAATCTGCAAAAACGTAGCTCCAAATCAATAAAACGTTTGATTTGGTTGGCGTGAAATGAAAAAACGGCGGATTAAGTTTTTCTTAAATATTAATTTTTATTAATAATGGAATTGTTCTTACCAAGGAGGTGGGTGCCAAAAAAGTGAACGAGAAATCGCTCAGTTACAGGCCGGAACCTGTCCCTTTTTTTTCGATTTAAGATTTCAAACTTACAATTTACGGAAATAAAGAAAAATAGAGAAAGTGTGGTGGAAGCGAAAGCGCCCTCTTACAATTCAAGAATAATTAGACTGTTTATGCAGATGAGTAAACATCTTGACATAAACATGCCGCCCGACTTGCAGTACGGCTGCAATAAAATTGAAAGGATAAAGATATATATGAATACATTTCTTACATAATTTAGCTTTATAAATTCATGATATAAGATAACTAAGTGCTAAAAGTGTACTTCAAATGGGAATATTGACAATGTATAAAATAATATGAATTAGATGATAGTTAAATATATAAAATGTATTAAATATATTATAGTACATGCGTGCGTGCGTTGTAAATGAAGGTAAAGAATGAACCCATATATAAACTTTATAGGGCACAAGGACCGGAAAGCACCCATCCAAACACGGAATTTTGAGCCAGCGGAAGGCCACCAGTGATAGGTATGACACCGGATTTAATTATTTTCGGATAGAGGTCAGCACCCAAAACTATGAATATTGGCGCAGACTTATAAAATTTGGAGTCCGCAAGCAGCAAATTGGAAAATGTTCTTTTATTTTGTCATCTATTGATTTTGTGGGCGTCTTCATAGTTATGCGATTATCAACACGTAGGATCGCATCTATTTTCACTGTCATATCAAAACGAGCTCCGATAGCTACAGAGCACACTTTTTCGCTTCTAATTGAAGTTGTCGGCAGCTTCAATTTCTTCACTAATGACGAAGAAATTCTACTGTGTGCTGCACAAGTATCCAACAGAGCGCGAACATTATGAAGTTTAATGTTGTCTTCAATTTTTATGTAAGCAGTTGGAAAAAGGCTAACAGAATGTTGCGTCAGAATAGATGACAATGTTGGTGGAATTTTAGACAGTTCTCCGATTGATCTGGAAGTTTTTTTTCGAAGTCGCTCGGGAAGATGAAGAAGCGTTTGATGAACCTCCTGACAATAGTGACATTAAGATCCACTTAGGCATGAATCTCCGGAGTGTTTATGAGCTAAGCAGTTTGCACAGTATTTGTGTAGAAGGACTACACGCATTCGCTGTTCGTATTCATTGTTGAAAATTTTTTACAAAATCGAAGTGCATGATGACTTGGACAAATTTTGCACTAGAATGACTTGGACTTGAGATTGCTTGGATTCCTCGGACTTCGGTTGCTCCGGATTTTTGTAGATTTTTTCATGTCGTTGGTCATTATGTTCTGTAAGATGAGTTTGCGAAGTGTTAGGATTTAATAAGAAGAAAGAAAAAGGAAAAAAAGAGAAAAAAAAATGTTAAGCTGGAAGCACAACAAGTTTTGCTATTGGTCTTTTGATTAAACCACGATCGGTAGCAATATCGAAAACTCGGACATTATTATCTGGACCGAAATATACCTTTGTTACTCTACCTAAGCGCCATTCATTTGGTGGTAGATTATCTTCTTTTACTATGACCATTGTATTTTCTTTTATGTTTTCTGAAGGGGATTTCCATTTGTTACGATTGTGGAGTTCTTTCAAATATTCGTTTCTCCAACGAGCGCACAAATTTTGGTGAAGAGCCTTGAGTCTTTGCCACCTATTAATCATCGATATTGATTGTTCTGAAATGTTTGGATCTATTAGTGATAAAATTCTTGCACGAATTAAACAATGACCTGGCGTTAGAGCGGAAATATCTTCAGGGTTCTCGGACATTGGAGATATTGGTCATGAATTAAGACAAGCTTGAATGCTGGAGAGAAGTGTTGCAAGTTCTTCAAAAGTATATTTAAAGGAGCCTGCTACTTTGAAAAAGTTTGAAGCTTTTCACGCCAGCTTCCAGAGTCCACCCATGTGTGGAGCGCCAGGGGGTATGAAATGCCATGAATTTTGTTGAAAACTCTGACTAGATATAAGAGCTGAGCGTGATGCTTGAAGAAAATCATGTGTTAGTCTTTTTGAGGCTCCGACGAATGTCGTTTCGTTGTTGGAATAAAGCTGAAGAGGACATCCACGTCTGGAGACAAACCTGCGAAAAGCGCCTAAGAACGCGTCGGTAGAAAGATTGGAAGTTGCTTCAAGATGTATGGCTTTGATAGAAAAACATACAAAGACGCACACATATCCTTAAGTTATAAGGCATGCTCTTCCAGTGTAGTTTTTTATATCGAATGGTCCTGCAAAGTCAAGACCAGTATGTGCAAATGGCCTAGTAAAAACTGTACGTTCCGGCGGCAAGCTACCCATTAGTTACGTTTGCAGCCTTTGTTTGAAGACAACACAAGCTTTGCATTTGTTTATGCTAGCTTTTATTAAGTTCTTTACTTTCGGTATCCAATGTTGTAGTCTAATTAGTCGGAGCATCAAATGATTACCTCCATGGAGGGAAATCTTGTGCGTAAAATTTATCAAAAGACGAGTGAATTGACAATTATATGGTAGGATAATTGGGTGACGCCCATCGTATGAAATCGAAGGTGAATTTGATAAACGACCGCAAACTCTAAGGAGACCCTTACCATCCATGAATGGATTGAGGTTCAGTATGGCACTAGAAGATTCAATGGGTTGCATAAAAGAAATATTACGATACTCTGAAGGATATGCAACCTTTTGGCACATAATCATAATGTGAGTCTTTATATTACTTACTTCAGAAGCCGTTATGAGATTAGATTCATAAGAATGTTCTAACCGATGTTTGGGATGAATACGGTGAAAGAAACGATATATATAAACGATAACTCGAATTGCTTTTGGGAGTTCAGAAAATCTTTCTAATATATCTTCGCAATGTTCCAAATATGTGAAGAATGATTTTAAGGGTTTCTTTTCTAAGGAAGTGACAAAATCAGAGTTTGCGTGCGAACTTGGCCACTTGGATTGGGGAAGTTTAAGCCATTCTGGCCCATTCCACCACAATGTGTTTTGAATAATTTCTTGTGGTGAAAGACCGCGACTAGCCAAATCTGCTAGATTACTTTGCATATCAACATGAAACCAATTAGACTGTCCAACACTTTGCACGACTTTAAATACACGATTGGCAACAAATGTGGACCACTGGCATGATGGCTTTCGCAACCAAGCCAAGACTATAGAAATGTTTCATGAATATTAACGCCAAGACGTGGGAATAAAGCGTCAATCATATCTGCTAATAAAACTGCACCACACAGTTCAAGTCGTGGAATGGAGATAGTTTTAATTGGCGCAACTCTTGTTTTTGTTGCAAGTAAGTGAATGGAAACTGAATTTTGATGATCTACTCTCACATAAAGAGTCGCAGCATAAGCCTTCTCAGAGGCATCACAAAATGCGTGGAATTGTATATTATATTCAGGAGAATAACTTATTCATCGCGGAATACGTATAATTGGATAATTGGATATAAATGTTTCCTATTTCTTAACGCAGTTGGATGGTAAATTGTCATCCCAATCTATTTTCTCTAGCCATATATCTTGCATTAATATTTTGGCCAGTACGATACAAGGTGCAAGCCAGCCAGTAGGATCAAAAAGCTTTGCAATTTGAGAAAGCACTTCACGTTTTGTGAATGTGCTTTTTAAGGGCAGCAATTGAACTGAAAATAAAAAAGAGTCTAAGCTTGCATTTCATCGTATGCCGAGTGTTTTTGCGGTGCTGCATTCTTCAAAACGCAAAAAATTTATATTGAGAAGGTGTTCTAAGGGAATTCCTTCAAGAACTAACTTTGAATTGGATGTACACTTTCGCAGAGAAAATCCAGCTGAAACCAGAGCAGAAATGAGTTCATTACGCGAACTCAAAGCGGAATGGATGTCATGAGCTCCAGCTTGCACATCATCTACGTACATGTTATTTCGAAGAATCTTGCTTGCAAGTGGATATGTGTTTTCAACATCATTAGCTAGTTGGTGAAATGTACGGATGGCTAAAAATGGGGTACAGTTAACTCCCAATGTTACTGTTTTAAGTTCAAAATCACTAACTTGTTTCGTGGGAGAGTCTCGAAAAAGAATGCGTTGAAAAGGACAATGGCTAGGGTCAACTAGGATTTGGCGATACATTTTCTGTAGACCGCTGTTAAATAAAAAAAAAAAAAAACAAATTGGCCATTTCAGCCCTTGAAAGGACTTTGACCGAGCTTCTAAGGATCGATTGTGTTGTGTGTGTTATTAAATTTTTGCACACAATTGACCGAGAACTAGACCTACATGTTTTATGCCGACTCCGAACGGCTCATGTTCTCAAGAAGCTTTACATGGCATTATTTACTCTCTGAGGTTTGCCATTGTCTGCAGAGAGGTGGTGACCGATCAGAAAAATTCTTTATTGAAAAAACTTTTCGCCACGGCTGGGGAATACATATTGTTAAATACATATTGATAAAAACGCCATTTAAGTAATAATAGATTAAGGTCCGCTTGAAGTACAGACCCGGTGTATAAAACATCGTTAAGGCTTTTACCATTGGATGACGGACTGGAAGCGTTGAATACAACGCGTACTTTTGTGGTAGAGCTGTCAGGTTTGATGACAGCATGATGAGGCAAATAGTAGTGAGGTTGAACATACTCATCTTTCTGTTTCAGAACTGCATGCATGTGTCCAAGGTCAAGATATTGCCCTACGACGTTGTCATATTGCATTTTAAAGATAGGGTTTTTTAACAATCGAGCTTCATTTCGTAAAAATTGCCCATGAGCAATTGATCTCGAATGACCTAACTTTAGGGTTTCTGGGTACCCTTCTTTGAATGGTATTTGAAAAACATAGCGACCATCGCTGTTTCTTTTCGTTGTTCGAACATACCATTCTTCACAAAAATGACAGCTTGGTTGAGTAATTGTTTTTGTGGGAGATCCTCCACCTCCCAAAATCGAGAAATTGCCTTTTATAGTGACACTTTATTGAAGTATGAAACACATTTTGAGAATGAAGAAATAGATTTGTTGGATACAAGCCCAGTCAATATCCATCCAAATATGGTTTCTTGACTTAATAAGGAACCACAAATGCTATGTTTTATCTCATCTAATAGGATAAATGGAAGAAGATCAACGCCAATCAGCAGATCAACCTGAGAACTCTTAAAAAACTGTGGGTCTACGAGCTGTAATCCAGAAAGATTATTACACGCTGAAGGATCTATAGGAGAAGTTGGAAGACTTCCTGTGAGTTGTGGCAGGACTAAAGCGTTGGCTTCAATTTGAATTGTAGTATTAATTGGTGAGATTAAGATAAAAGAGCATATTTTATCAACTCTAGCAGAAGTAGTATTATTAAGACCCGAAATTTTAGCCTGTTTTGAAGAAGATGGAAGTTTAAGTAATTTAAATAAACGTTCGGAAATGAAAGTTCCTTCTGAACCAGTATCGATGAGGGCTCGAGCAGAAAAAGTTGTACCTAAGTGGCATATATGAACCATGGCGGTACTTAAAAGAATGCCCTTGGAATTAGTAGAAAAACATGTTTGAATATTATCAACAGGCAAAGAGATATTAACGGACTGCATGTTTATACTGGGAATGATACTGGTATCATTTTTATCTCTTTTAGAAGTTTCAAAAGGTGGAACATTGTTATTTGGACTTAAATTGTCACGGTGTAAAAGCTTATTATGTCGTTTGTTACAGATATAATAGTTATAGGAACTTTTGCAATCTCGGACAGTATGGCCACGAGCAAAGCAATTGATACAAAGCTTTTGGTTTTTTATGTAATTAATTCTTTCTTCAATATTTAGTTCCTCAAAACGAGCACATTGTCGAATTGGATGTTGCTCTTCTGGACAAAGCTTACAAAAAGAACCGGAAATCTTCGAATGATATGTGCTCACTGGCGTGGTGGACTTGAATAAGATGAATTTAAAGGAGATTTTTTAGGCGAATACTTTGGAAGATTCGAATTTTGAATATCTGAAATGATTTCGAGTGTTTGATAACGATTGGTCAAGAAATTGTCTAAGGCTTCCCATTTTGGAATGTCTGTCTTATTTTGAATGGATTGTTCCCAAAGAGCCAAAGTCGTTTCAGGCAAACGTGTGAAAAACAAATAAATAAATATACAATCCCAATCATGAAATTTTATATCGTAAAGTTGAAGGGTTGTTATGCAACTGTTGATGTCTCTTTGTAGATTTTGCAACGCTTGACCAGATTCAGTGGGTATGAATGGAAGATTAAACAAAATTTTCAGTTGGCTATTTACAAGAATACGTTTATTTTCAAAACGTTCACGTAAATTACGCCATGCTGATGAAAAACCTTCATTTGTTAAAGGAGATTTTTTGACAATATCTCGAGCTTCTCCTCGAGTTTTATTGTTCAAATGAAAAAGCTTCTCCACTGGACTTAGCCGAGTGTTATTCGCATAAATGGCTGTGAACAGGTCACGAAGGGACGGCCACATTAGATAATCCCCACTGAATACATCAGAGTCACATGGAGGTAAGTGGAAGTTGGAACTGGATGGAATATCATGCGGCCTAGGAGAGGAAGTCGACGTAGCTGATATTTGTTGAATATTTTCAGTGAGCCTTGAGATACACCGGACATAGCTTTGATAGTAGCTATGATATCGACTTTTAATGGTTTCCATGTCATACTCGCAGTCTGTGTCCTTGTCCTTAGGAGAAGCTAGTTCTTTTAAGCATGCTTCATATGCTAACTTCACATTGATCCAGATGGCTTTCATTTCATCCTTGTGTACTTCCATGGTGGCTGCTGAATATTGGGAAATATTTGCATCACTGAAGTCTGACTCAAATTCAATTAAACTGTTCGATAGACGTATAAAGGGTTCCAATGAACTCATTGTGGCGACCAGTTTTTTTTGTTTTAACAGAAGAAAAAGAACTTGCTTTTATATAAAGCCCAGAAACAATACGAATTTGATTCTGAATTGTGCTCAGATACCTTTTCTCAGAAGATCCAGCAAAGAATTTAGAAATCAAAAGAAGCAGATGCAGAGTGTCGATGAAGATGAAAGAAGATTATTTGGATTTCAATTCCAAGCAAAACCAAACACACAAAAAAATCGTTATAAGAAAGTTGCGAATAATCGTTATGACCAAGGCCGAATCGAAAAAGCAGATTTTAAATTTTTAAATCAATAATATTATGCTATTACGACGCAAGAAAATATAAAAAAAAAAAAAACAAAAAAAAAACAAATTGGCCATTTCAGCCCTTGAAAGGACTTTGACCGAGCTTCTTATGATCAATTGTGTTGTGTGTGTTATTAAATGTTTGCACACAATTGACCGAGAACTGGACCTACATGTTTTATGCCGACTCCGAACGGCTAAAGTTTATGTTCTCAAGAAGCTTTACATGGCATTGTTTACTCTCTGAGGTTTGCCATTGTCTGCAGAGAGGTGGTGACCGATCAGAAAAATTTTTTATTGAAAAAAACTTTTCGCCGCGGCTGGGGATCGAACCCGGGCTCCGAGCATGCCAGGCCACACACTTAACCTGCATGCCACGGTCACCAAGAAAATATAGTTATAAAAAATTTAATTAAAAATTGATTTTGATAAAAAATTAGAATGAGAATAAAATTAATCCAAATTGTTCAGTTTTGGAATAGCTGTTAGCAATAGAAAATTATTTTTGTTCTGCAATTGAAATTGATGAAATAGAATCAAGAACCGATTTGTAAGAAATCAACTTTGCCACGTGAAAATTGATAAGAGATTACGGAATAGAAAAATCTGTATTCTGAATTTAGGAAAAACAAATTAAGTTTTAAGAAAGAAAATAAAACGAATTCGATAGTTAATATTTTAAATCCAAAAATCGGATGACAAAAAATTCAAGAAAAAAAAATTTTTAAATTTGTTTAATGACCATGCACTAATCGATGAAAAGATTTTTATTTTCGACAAAATATAACTACCCAACAAGCCATTCGGTCTGAAAACGGTACGTTTTACTACCGCATAGTCGTGTGTGTACACACGTTTCTGCTACTGAAAACGGCATGAAAACGGTACGTTTTACATAGAAAATGAAAATCCGTTTTTTGCGCAGGAAAGATGTACAGAAACATACTTGCAAAACGGAGCATAAACGTACATTTGTGACGACATTAGAACGGACACTTTTAATGGTGCTAAAGCGTAAAGCTTTGTTGGCATTGAAACGTTTATTTAGGAAATGCATGAAAACGTACCGTTTTTAATATATTGCAAAACACTTTCAGCCTAATTCAGAATAGCATTTTAAAGACTGCGTAATTTTAAGCAGGCGTTAAGCAACAAAACCTTATTCAGAATGAATTTTTTGTCTTACGCAACGTTGTTTAAGGGTTGCGTTACTTAAACGCCGAAATTGGCGTTTAATGGTTGCGTAAGTGCTGCTTATAAGTTTTTTTGCAACTTCTTCTTTGTTTATAAACGTCAATTGTGGTTCTTTAGTAATTGTGAAATATTTGTGTTGTGTCTATAAAGCTAAAAATGTCTTCAATGTTTGAAAATTTTGCGAACAATATTGACACGATAGACGGCCTTTATCCTGTGCAACAAAGAAAACTTTATAAAAAGAGAATTAATCCTACGGAACTGAGGGAAAATGAGTTTCGCCAAAAATATCGCTTCTCCAAAGCAAACATGGGAAAATTAATAAATATTGTGCGCTCGGACTTCAGTGACCACAAAAAGGGTGGTCATACTCCAGTGGAGCTTCAAGTCATGGCCGCTGTTCGATATTGGGGTCGAAACGAGGTTTAATATTGTTTAAGGCAAACGCTTGAAATTTCTTCAAACTGCATTCTTTTATAGATCCAGGATGATGGAGGAGATATGCTCGGTTTCAGCCAGCCGACCCTCAGTAAAATTTGCAAAAAAGTTGCTATAGCATTTGCTTCAAGGAGTCGGCAGTTTATTAAAATGCCTGGACCAGCATCTGAACAAAAAAGTGTAATGAATGGATTTCGTGCCATTAGAGGGTTTTCTCAGGTGATTGGTGCAATAGATTGCACCCACATAAAAATTACAAAAGTTAGTGGACAGGCTGGACAATACTTTATTAATAGAAAAGGTTTCTATTCAATTAATACCCAAGTCATATGTGACTCCTCACTAAAAATAAGGGATATAGTTTGTTATTGGAGGGGAAGCACGCATGATTCCAGAATATTTAGAGAAAGTCGTGTAAAAGAACGATTTGAAAATGAAGAATTCAAAGGACGATTGCTGGGTGTTGGAGGTCATGCATGCTCCAACTTTCTGTTTACACCTGTTTTAAATCCCACAACAAATGCAGAAACTCAATATAACATTGCTTTGGAGTATGGAAGTAAAGATTTCGAATTTTGCTTACTGGTATGAGATGCTCATTACAAATAATAAAGACGACAGTAGTTGCTTTAGCTGTTTTGCACAATTTAGCTGTTGACTTTCAAGATCAGTCGATAGGTATTTATTGTAATTAATGTTTACTATTTATACTTAATACAGATTCCTTTAACAATGCAGATAATGACAACGATTTCAATAATATCCTACAAGAAGAAAATGATGAATTACTGCAACTTAACTCAAACAAAAATACGTCCCGCAGTGTATTTATTTCCCAACATTTCCAATAAAATTAACAACAACAGATTTTTACATTATTTCATTTATTTCTCTTTTTTCAAAATAATTCACTTATAAAAATTAACTTAAAAAAAATAAATTATTAAAATTTTTAGAAACTATAAATAACAATAAAGATAAATAAAAATGGTTAATAAAGACAAACTAGTAGGAACATAAATATATATAATAAATAATATAAAAAACAAAAACAAAAGGTAAGTTGTTCAATCTTTATACAATGTTAATACAAAAGCACCAAGCAATAACACAAAAGTAAGGAAAGCATAAAAGCAAATTAATCAAACACACACAAAAGTAAACAAATCATAAAAAGAATCACATATAAAAAGCAAACAGCAAATAAAAAAATAAAACAATCACATACAACAAAGAAGCATACAAAATAAAAATAACATTTAACATGTATATAAAACGAAGAAAATTAAAATGTTCAAATTAAGTCGGGTGCAAAAATTAAAAACAGCACAAATTATTTACCTTTTCTCAAAAGATTTTGTAATCTTACGGTGTGCTCTTTTTCCCGTCGCGCATTTTCTTCCTCTAAATTTCGGACTTCTAGCTGCAAAATCTCCATCTTGAGCTCCTTTGTGAGCTCAAAAAGCTCAATTTTCATCTCCTCCGATGTCACCTAAAACAAATTATAGGAAGTATATCAATAAGATTTTTGCTTGAAAAAAAATTCTTACAGCGGGATTTTTTGCGCGCCTCTTCTTTGCTTGGGGTTCTGGAACAGCACATACTTCATCTTCCTCAACACTTTCACCAAAAAAGTGTTCGCTTTCCGGCTCCTCAACTTCTTGCACTAAATATTCGGCAGGACCCTATGAAAAATATTGATACAAAACAAGAACATTAGCGTATTCAAGATACTTACAAAGTCTGCGTCGCAATCAAATAGATTGCTGTCTACAGCAAACTTCTGCGGTAGTAGAGCCAACAATTCCGCATCTTCCCTGTTTGGAGACTTTGGGGGCGGTCCACCACCAGTTGCCCTTTGGCTTTTGTTGTGCTCTGATAGACAAGCTTTAGCCTGCATTTTATTGCCTCGCCACTGGCACTGGATTTGCGCTACAGTTCTTATGGCTGTGCTTGCTTGATTGAATCTAAAGAAAAATCGTTTAAATAATTGTATATTATAATAATTCAAAAGACAATACGATTCTAGGACTTCCTTCCATGCTTCTCGCTTCTGTTTCGACGTGTTGGTATCCACACACTTATTTTCTATTATGCTGATCTTCTCTGTTACCAGCTGACGAAGAAGTAACTAAAAATACATAAAAATACGATTACACTCGTTATTGAAGTATAAACCAGATGAAATACTTTACCTTATATGTACAATCCCAATTTTCAGATCGCTTTCTCTTTGAATCCATTATTGTTGTTTTCCTTATTCAGCTGCTCGAAAATGTTTTATTTATAAAATGATCCATCAAAGTAGTTAACTCATGATTGCATTTTTGCAAATGTAATAGATTATTGTAATAGGCTTCGCTTATTTTTGACACAACGCTAGTTTAGTTAAACAATGAATAAAAAATGATTATGAATAACAATTTCAGCAAGGCTGAGTAAAGAGTTATTAAAGGTTTAAGCAGTGCGTAACTAACGAAGCGTTGAAGTGTTGTTTAAGGAAATATATTGAATAACACTGTTTCTATTCTAATCTTTTTTATTTTTATTGCATTGACTATTTCCAATGCTTTTCTTTTAACACTTTCATTTCGTTGCATTTTATATAAACAAATACCTAACACTTTACCGTAATCAACAAAAACGTAATCAACAATTGAAAATATTTATTAAAACTGAACATAATTTACATATGTAAAAGTTGTCAATGCCTACTGTTTTTTTTTTTTAATTAAAAAAACAGTTATCAAACAGTGCTCTACAAAAACACTTTTTGAAGGTACGAGTACATACCGTTTTCATACCAGCAAAGCGGACACATCCGTTTTTAGCTCCGTTTTGCCGGATCAATCAGTTTTGTGGCTTATTGGGTATTATCACGATGGAAATTCTATATATCTATCATGGTTTTGTGCTGGGCCTAAAGCCGCGTTTCCATGTGATCTTATCTTATCTTATCTTATCCCATTTTTAGTAAGAAAGAAAGAGCATGCGTGCCATATTTTACGGGGTTGACTAATGTAAGTGTGAAAAAGGCATATATTTTCTATTTTTATAGCATGTGATATCCCCTGTCATTTCATGAGATACTAGAGGATAGAAAAAGTTCAACTTCTTGAACTTTTCCCATAAAAGTGTATCACATGCTATAATTTGAACAACCGTTTTTATGGCTACATTGATTTTTTGTGACATTCAATTTTCAAATTTAATTTTAATTTTCTTTGTTAAAAAAGTTGGCTGAAAGAAGACGCGTAAATTAAATTCAATTAAATTAAAATTGTTCATAAAAATAATCAACAAAAAAGTAAGTTTATTGAATTTAATTTATTGAAATTATAAACAATGAAGAGTTTAAACATATTGTAAGAAGATAAATATAACAACGCGTTCCGCGGCTGCATTGCTTCTATTGTGAGAAAAAAAATGTGATATAAATTCTGCGAACGTGTCGCGTATGTGTGCAAAAATTTTAAAAATATATTGTTGAAGAATTTCAAAACAAGTGCTGTGAAAAATTGCATCTTGGTCACCATAATTATCTACCAGAACCAAAATGAACAGCATAGAATTCATTTTTGACAAAGGTTATTATACCTATTTCATATTCAATTCGAAATATTTTCTTTAAAAGTTACTTTTTTTAAATAAAGAACAGCTTATAGAGGCAGTTAGATCGAGACCTGCACTGTGGGACTTGTCTTCCTCTAATTATAAAAATATTCACATTCGGCAAACGCTGTGGATGGAAGTGCTAACTGAATTGGGTATGTTAATTTTAAGGCCAATTCAGGCTTCTCAAAAGAATTAGTAATAAAAAAAAAACGTTGCAGGAATACAGCACTCAAAGGAAAATCTAAAAACCATTTCAAAAAAATTTGCAGCATTGAAGTATCGCTACCAACAATGGCTTCAGGGCACCACAGCATCCGGATCGGGAGGAGCTGCCAAGGACTTCCCATATTCAAGGATCTTGTCATTTTTAAATGACTCCATGAAACCAAGGAAGTAAGTAAACAAATAGTTTTAAACCCTATGTTACCATATTGTTTTCTATTATTTGTAATTTAATACGTGGTGCGCGTTGATACGACCGGAAGCTATATCGGATAATTAAAACAATCTAAAATACCTTTATTAGATCCTTAATTTAATGCTGCACCCTGTTTTCCAAGACCCGTCCCAGTTTAACAGTTGTAAAACCTGGCCAATTAGTAGCTCCTTACCGAGTTTAGTTGTTATGCAATATTCAATTTTTGCACGTTGTTTTCAATGGTGAAACATGTTTAAATAACATTTATTTTAGAGTAGTAAAATAAGCACAATTTATGGGCCTATATTTTTAGATGGTCGATGTAGAATCTTTTAAATAAAAACATACATTCTCGTTAGAATCATGAGCTAAGTAAACATCTTTTATGAAGAAATTTATTTTATTTTCACTCATAGTAAGAAATTCACAAACAAGTGCAAGAGCTTTAGCTATAACTATCGCGGATTCTATTAAAATTCTTGAAAAATTTCACTGAATTGAGATGAACAATTGAAACGCTGCCGGAAATGGGTAAATTTGTAGTTCTTCTGGGTTGGCAATCTTTGCAGTTCTTCTGTTTGAATATAGGACAGGAATTCAAAAGTTGCAGTGAACCAGCTGTTTGCGTTTGACACTTGCTATTTATCTAGTCCAGTGTTGGGAAGTGGTCATATAAAATGCATTTAAATAGCTATCGTCATAAGTGTTGCATCAAAAACGTAATATGTATAATATATACGTAAAACGTATAATGGCATACCTAAGACATAAATATATAATGGAATTTTAATGATTTTATGTAATTTTCAATATTTTTGCATTTAATAAACTTTTTTTTTAAATATTTTAAAGGTCTTTTTAATTCACATGCTTATTCCAAAATACTAAAAATAATTTTATTATAGGTCAATATCGTTATGGAATTCAGTGGAATTGAACGTAGCAGATGAAAGTATGATATGAAAAATTATGAAGAGTATATTTTAATGTTTTATTTGCAGCAACATCAGATACATTGTACGAAAATGTTGAAATCTTAGACGACTTTATCTGCGAACTAAGAAGTGAAGAAGCTGACCTTTTTGTGCAAGGTAACTTTATAAATAATGAGTTTAAAAAGAACTGCATCACAACAGCTATTTACTCTGTAAGAAAATACAGTGAAGGACAAAATTATACATATAGAATAGAATTTTTATTTTTAAAATATACAAATTTGAATGCTAACTTTCACTGCACATTAGACCGTATCACCTTGTATGGCAGAAAAATATACCTATTTTGACCCCGCCTCAATCGTTAGATATTTTAAAGACATTTTCGAAAAAAATATTTTTTTTTTTAAAGTGGTCCCTATGGTGCTATTTTCGTTTTTTCGTTATATCTTCGGTGTTTCTTGTTCGATCCGGAAGATTTTATATCTGTGTGCTTGTTGGTGTTAACCAAATATTTTCTGATGTTTTTTTTACCTCAAATGTTTTTTTTTCGACTGATTATACAATCGATCTTCGTTCCTACCATATTATCCTGCTCCAAAAAGTCCAACAAATTAAAGCTTTGAAAAAATCATTATAACCCTGGGAAGAAGTGAAATCGAAAAAATGGATTTTAGGAACACTTCCGACCTATTTTGCAAAGAATAACACTTTGGATCATAATACATTTTTTTTTAATATTCGAAATCGGAATTCGGATTTAAGATTTAAGGTTTCGGATTTAAAGTGGCTGTAGCGGTCACTTTATATCAAAAAGTAAATCGGTCTTTTTCAGTGATCAATAAAATCGAGCTTTAATTCTCATAAAACATGCAAAAATACTTAATTTAAACAAAATACATTTCCGTAAGCGCGACTTGGACAGAAGAAAATTACCAACAAAACTAAATGTGGTGGAATACGCGTTGTTTCTTCAGCATAATTAAAAAGTCAAACGCAGTGCATTCGCAGAAAATATATACGACGAAGTTTGAAGATTGTAGCAATGCGCAAAAATACCAATAGTGTTGAAAACCCACAATCGAAGCCAAATTCGGCAATTTCGTGGTCCCAACCACCAGCACCACATCAACTATAGCAGCACAACTTACACTGAAAAGATCGACTGGTCAAGAGTTCAGATCACTAAGCCGCCATGTCTCCAGTTTTACAAGCAAGACCAACTGTCTGATCTACAGTATTCAGACGAAATCATTAAAATTCCAGGTGAGCACCACAGAAAACATAAGTTAAATAATTGAATGATGTAATGTTGACGTCATAATTAAATCCGTTTGTATTACGTTTTATTTCCGACAGATCGTTGCCAGTTGCAAAACACGGAGCGTTTCGTTCAAATAGTATATAAGTCGTCCACAACAGTCACTGACGAAAATCGATTGGGGCACATTTTCAGGAAACTTGACAGTTGCGAGCGTTACAGCCACCTTTAATCCCGAAAAGATTTCGAAAATTAAACAAAAATTTTATTATGATCCAAAGTGTTATTCTTTGCAAAATAGGTCGAAAGTGCTTCTAAAATCCATTTTTTCGATTTCCCATGGTTCCCATGGTTATAATGATTTTTTCAAAGCTTTAATTTGTTGGACTTTTTGGAGCAGGATAATATGGTAGGAACGAAGATCGATTGTGTAATCAGTCGAAAAAAAACATATGAGGTAAAAAAACATCAGAAAATATTTGGATAACACCAACAAACACACAGATATAAAATCTTCCTGATCGAACAAGAAACACCGAAGATATAACGAAAAAACCAAAATAGCACCATAGGGACCACTTTAAAAAAAAAAAAATATTTTTTTCGAAAATGTCTTTCAAATATCTAACGATTGAGGCGGGGTCAAAAATAGGTTAGTTTTGGTGATACGCTCTAATGCGCATATCAATGCATTTCATTCTGTTTTGTTGCATTATAAAGTCCACTCGTGCAGAGATCTAGTAAGACAATAAAATATATTTTAATATAGTAGTTTGTATTTCACATACTTCATTTATTTTATAAAGCGTTTTAAATAATTTATTAATTGTTTTTAATGTTTATAGAAAGACTTAAAATAAACGGGAGAACCTCCAAATCAAAAAAGATTTTATGGCTTCAAGAAAAGCAGCAGAAACAGCTGATGCCAAACGATCCTTCTGCGACATGCTGTACGCAGACATAAAAGATATGAATATGGACAAATTTCGAGCTTTACGAATAAAAATTATGCAACTGGTCGACGAATCTAATGCAGATTACTAACTTTATGTAGTTTTCATTATTATGTTTTTGCTTTATTCCTGAAAAATAATTTTTATTGAGTTTCAAACAGGTCATATTTTTTCAAAGGTTTTTAATGCGCTGAATTCGAATCCGGCTCAAAATTGCTTTGTCAAGTTTTGAAGATAACCTTACTTACACTGAGAAAACTGTGCCCCTCTTATGTTTATTTTCATTTTAAAAACGGATATTTTAAAATTAGCTTCTAAAACGTTCGTTTGATCATCTCAAAAACCTGACGTGATAAAGCAGTTCTGAGGTCGGATTCGAATTCAGTGCTTTAAACCATCAAAATAGTATTGTATCGTTCTAGTTAAAAATATTGTCATTATTTGTTATTTGAAAAAAAAATAAAAAGATAAATTACAAATTTATTTGAGTTATTTAATTTTGAGTACTGATATGGATACTCTCATTTTTCCACATTCCAACTGATTGGAAGCAACTCCAAATAAACACAATACTTGCGCAGTTGTAGGAGGTATCACCTGTGCAGTGTTGAAGCTAAAAACAAAAAATTTTAAATTTATAAAAATTACAACATTGTTAAAATGGTAGTTCTTAGTATTCTTATTAGACGCAGTTCTGGTTCAGTAACGCAAGACTTTTAAAGATATTTTTGATGATATGCAACAAATCTTTTTTTGATATCCTCTCTTGAAATACATACACCTGCGTCTAATAAGTAATTGCTCTATGTCAGCTTATTCGGCTTGAAAGGCCTTAGAAGGAATTTCAATCGATATAATCTGACAAGTCCTAGCAACTTAACCCCTTACACCACGTCAAGGTGACTACCATATAAGGGTTCGTGAGCTGCTCGATGCAAGAGCAGATGCTCTCTACAGTCGCATCTAACCCGGTAAACAGATGCTGAAATTTTTAACTCACTCCATTCTTTTTGTTTCAATGATTAGCTCTGCCATTTATAATGTCCCATTGCCAAGGAACACTTCCGTTTCCAGCAAAGTAGTTCATAAATTGCTTTCGGGTTTCCTTCGCAGCAGAGTAAGAATTGTGCTTTCCACTAGCTGAAAGCTGCACTAAATTTGACGAAAACGATCTCCATTCGCCATTGCTTACAACACCATTTGTCTCCTTGTCAACGAGATTAGGTGTCACATAATGAGGGCATTTTTGTAAGCGTAGCCAATTATGCAAACAAACACTAGCTGAAACGATTTTTTCCACAGTTTCCACTCTGGCTATAATTGGCTGTCGGAAAATACGCCATTTCGATACTAAGATTCCAAATGCATTCTCGACAACACGTCGTGCACGGCTTAGTCTAAACATAGAGAAAAAACTTTTGAAAGAAATTATGCAAGTGAAAAGCAAAACATCTATATACCTGTAGTTAAAGATGCGTTCATTGACATCCATTGAATTGTGGGAAAATGGCTTCATCAGAGTCGTTTCTTATGGGAATGCATCATCGCCAGCGAAAACGTAGGGCACTTTTTGAAACTCCTCATTAACATCGGATGGCTGTGGAATTCTAAAATGAAAACGTTCAAATGAATAGGCTCTTTGGATTTTTTTCTATATTTATTTACGGCAGTTTTCTTGAGTAGTAAAGTTTGCCAAAATTGCAGCGTTGGAATATCCGTTGTCGCTTTCTTTGCGCCGCTCCAACCTCGCACATAACAAAGCAGTAATTGGCGTCACTTATGGCCATGAGGACAATTGAAAATGTTTTTTTATAGTTGAAATACTCGCTGCCGGAGCATGGTGGCGCCTATAAATTAATTATGTACAAATGTTTCAAAAATTGTTTAAGCTTCTTACATGTATTTCAATATGTTTCCCATCTATAGCGCCAATGCAATGAGGCAATTGCCACTTATTTTGGAACTCCTCAGCAATTTTTAAAAAATACTCCTTTGAAATTTTTTTAAAAACTTCACTTTTTAAAGCAGCTGCAATTGCTGAGCATGTTTCTGGGATAAGTCGGTGAACTATAGTTGATGAGCATTTAAAATTCAATGCAATGCTGCGCTGTGACTCACCATTTGCCAAATACCTAAATATTTACATTGATTATTATGTATGCAGATTATAACTGAAACTAGCAAAATTTACCTTAGAGTCATCGCAAGGCGACAGCTTTCACTTAGTGGTTCTCTTGTCAACCACATCTTCCGTATCATGGGTCCAACAAGACTCAAAAGCTCTTCAAATTGAGTAGCGCTCATCCTTATGTATTGGTGGAGCAGCTGCGGATCCGACATCTGAAGTCGTACGAAGTGTGTAACGAAGGCTCCATCTTTATTGCGATCTTTGTAAAACGGCCGAACCCATGAACGGCGTTGTCGTTTTGGATGTGATGGTTCGTCTTCTTCCGATGATGACGAAGAGCTCGTTAATATAACTGCTAATGCAATTTCGTCGTTTTTAAAATTGTTCATTTTACTAAAATATTTTTCGCACAATTTAAACAAATTTAAATTTTTGATTTGTTTACAAATTTTGATTGTCAAACTTTTATAGCAAATAAAACATATATGCATCTTGCTTTTTATAGCAAGTGTTTTGTGATATGGGATAAGATAAGATAAGATAAGATCACATGGAAACGCGGCTTAACTCACACGGTCAATCAAGTAAACGTGAATTTCACGTTTACGTTCTACTAAAAACAAACAAAACAAACAAATTGGCCATTTCAGTCCTTGAAAGGACTTTGACCGAGCTTCTTATGATCAATTGTGTTGTGTGTGTTATTGAATGTTTCCACACAATTGAACGAGAACTGGACCTACATGTTTTATGCCGACTCCGAACGGCTAAAGTTCATGATCTCAAGAAGCTTTATATGGCATTATTTACTCTCTGAGGTTTGCCGTTGTCTGCAGAGAGGTAGTGACCGATCAGAAAAATTTTTTTATTGAAAAAACTTTTCGCCGCGACTGGGGATCGAACTCGGGCTCCGAGCATGCTAAGCCACACACTTAACCTGAATGCTACGGTCACCACACGTTCTACTCAATACCATTCAAAATTTTGATGAAAGCGGACTCACATCTTCGATTGAAATAAATGAACCGAATATTCGGTTTGGGCCATAGTGATGCCATAAAGCCGAAACTGGTAAAAAGGGCCGAAACTGGAGAAAACCGAATATTCGGTCGGACACTACTGGCGAACTGCACTGTATCGTGAATACCCCTATTAACTTGATTTTATATCGGTACGTTCATAGCAATACAAAAATTAACAAAGTAGTTTTAGGTAGTGTCAGACCGAAACCAAAATTTTGGCCGAAACCGAAATTCGACCACTTTTGTGATATTCGGCCGAAACCGAAACCGAAACTGAATGTCGACATGAAAATTTTTTAAAAAAACATTTTATTTTTTATATTTTTTGTTAAAAGCTTTAAAATGAGAACAATTCAAACAAATTATAATAACGTATACATACGATAAATATTCTTTGAATATTAAAATGTTCAACTTTTAAACAATAAATAAAGAGATAATTTGTGATACCACTTTAAGGAACTTTTTTGTATGTAAAGTTAAATAACTTTATATTGTAGTCTAATGTGGCTTTCACATCTGGAACTCGTGTTCGCAAACAATATGGCGGCTTGTATGTGTTCGAGAAAGCGAGCGTTCAAATTACGGAAGTTGTTTGGCACACACAGGGTTACATTTGAGAAGAGAAGAAATGTACTCTTAAAAAAGTATTTATTGCTTCGAAATAAAATTATTTTGTGTGGGGAAAATAAAGCAAAAATGCTTTCCAAGTCTTCCACACCTACTTACTTTTTTCGAAACAAATTTTTACTGAATCCTAACAAAGTTATCACGTATACTGTATGCAATTTACATAGAGTACTACCAAATAGAAAACAAAAAGTACCAAACATTTCTCATATCGTACTTAAATCATTAAAATGTACTCCACATAGTACTACACTTATGTTACAATACAACCAGCGTTTAAAAACTTCTAAAACTTGTCAATTCCTTTGCTGCTGCTTAAACTTATGCTTCTAAAAATGTGGCAGTCACAGTCAAAGCAAAAGCAAAAACCGATCGCTGAAAAACTACGAAGCACTTCCACAGTCGACACCTTCGGCAGTTGTCGTTTTGATTGACTTAAACTGTGGACAAACTCGAAAGTCGAAGCAGCAGCAAGTGTTCAACTTTCATAAGTTAAAATAGCATCAGTTTTTCAACAGTCGAAGCAGACTGTTTTGCTTTTATGCTGTGTGCTTTTTCATTTTTTTTTATCCTCTTTTAAATCGCTTTCAAAAGGAGAAAAATTTAATTTGTCGCTTTGTAGCAAAGAATTAAAATATAAGGAAGCGGTGTAGTTGAGCTGAAATGAAGTATTTTATAAACTCAGTAACTTTTTGTAAATGCAATGAAATTAAACAAAAAATGCAAGCTGTGTGAGCAAGCCAGAAGGTAGTTTTATTTAATTTGTGTACGAAGAAAAAGCGCAAAGCATAAAAGCAAAACAGTCTACTTCGACTGTTGAAAAACTGATGCTATTTTAACTTATGAAAGTTGAACACTTGCTGCTGCTTCGACTTTCGAGTTTGTCCACAGTTTAAGTCAATCAAAACGACAACTGCCGAAGCTGTCGACTGTGGAAGTGCTTCGTAGTTTTTCAGCGACCGGTTTTTGCTTTTGCTTTGACTGCGACTGTTTGATGTTTCGCAAGCACAAGCTTAAGCAGTAGTAAACTTTGAAGTTATGAAAACAGCGAGTGCTTAAAAAAGCAACGATTTTACGACTATTGCTGCTTCGACTGCAGCAATTTAATCACTGAACACAACCCTTGTTTCACAATGACTATAGAAATGTTTTTTTGTTGCTTTGTTGGACAGAGAAAATCAAAAATTTTTGTCAACAAGCCAACTTGTGTGCCAAGCTTCGAACTAGCTTCTTAACTATCGAACTTGTGTGTATATGGCTGCCGTATGCCACACAAAAACGCTGATTTGAAGCCTGCATAAAGAAAAGAGCTTGTTTGCAGTTATAAAATGAAACAAAATACATTTATCGTTTCGTCTTGGGCCCAACTCACACCAGAGATAATGAGATGGGAAACTTCTTTTAAATGATGTTTTTTTTCATGTTTCCCTCCAAATTCATGCTTCTTCTTCAATTTTTTGGGTACTTTTGTGAGTCTCATGTATTGTATACATGATTCACCTCATAGTTGTCAAGTATTATTGTCAGATTCTATTAATAGGGTTGCATTGCAAAAAAAATAAAAATGTACTATTATATCAAAGTTGCTTCGAACTTAAATGCTGTTTGCGGTAGAACAATGGTATTTTCTTTTCCCGATAAAAGAAATCAAGAATATATTCCATTTTTCTGCACCCTCTATGCAAAGAGTGCAGAATAAATTACAATTTTTATTTAATCCAAAAATTATCTCTGCTCACACGGTCAATCAAATGAATGTGATACTACATTCATATTACGGCATAAATTACTTATTTTAAACATAAATTACTTTCCTAAATCAACTGCGTCCATACTAGCTGTTTGTAATTTATTTTGAAATTTCCATGACAACTCGCATATTTGCAGTGGCGTACCGAGAGTCTAAGCCGCCCGGTGCGGATTCCAAATTTGCCGCCCCTCTCATATGCAATACAAAAAAAAAACATCTTTTATATTAATTTACGGTTTTGTATCTTTCATTGTTCTCAATAATATAAAAAAAAATTCTAATATACATATCATCAACCTATTTCTAATACGACGCAAGTTTGGAAAAAATGGAGCAAAACGCGCGCATGAGTCTATTTTTGCTCTCATTTCTCCCGTGGTATAACAAAACCAAGTAACTGCTAGTTAACTGCTAGTTACTTGGTTTTGTTGTTCTATCAAGTTTGAAAATCTAGAGCAAAAGGTCTACGAGCAACTTCAATCCATTTTTGCCTATCTCATTTCTAAACACTAATATTAAAAAAGAAATAAAACAAGTAACTTGAAATGCTTTGATTCGATTAAAATGGGTTACAAAAAAACCAAGTAACTTCAGTACTTTTCAGCACTTTACTTAAACGAAGTAAAATTTTATGCGAAAAAATTCACTTAAAAATACCGCAATCGAAAAATTATTTCCAAAATTTATTGAACATTTTTCTTAGTCACATCTTCTTCTTCAAACGTATCGAATATAATAAAAAACAGGGTACAACGTCGTCACTTGAAAAAAATTTCCATTTAATTGAAAATTTATAAGTAATATTATCAGATAAGTTCCTTGAATTTTTTTTTTGGAAATTATTACAAAAATATTAGTATACTCTCCAGTGATTTTTGCGATAATAATAGAGAAAGTAAAATTGATTTTAGTCCTGCATCGTCGTACTATGATCCTGATTTTGATCCGAAAAATGAAAAAAAGTGACGAAGAGTAGCTCATGGACAATCATTTCATGGATTCTCGATCTGAAGATTCTCAAACAATCTTTTCCAATCGTACTACAAAGGATTCTCAAACATTCGTTTTCAATCGTGCTACAAAGAAAAGATTATTGCATCCAGTATACAGCAATTGCCGAAAAAAATGTAATGCAAAATTTTCAGAAGAATTCGAAAAGGATTATTGTAATTTTTTATAAAACTTCCTTCGAAACCGATGCAAAGGAAATCGTGAAAAACCCATCTAAAAAGAAGGATATTAAAGATAAATAAATTCCTTTAATACACTCTAAAAGCTGATTGTAATATCACTTCAATAATTGCTGAGAAATTTCACGCATTTATTGACGATTTTTAGAAAATTAAACTCCACGCAGCGAGTTTTTCCAATTTACCCAACATGAAGCGTATTTTATCGCTAGTTCAGCGTGTTTTCGCTCACAAAATAATTCAACGCTCCTTAACCGAGATTTTACGCTATAACAGCTGGTTTTCGCTCAGTTCGCTCTCACAATTAATTCATATTTTTAGCAGATACATTATTTTACGTCAGTTAGTATTGATCACCACATGGAACAACATCAATGTTATATAATGCTGTTCCATGCAATGATAAAAACAAAATAATGAATGTGTTTGAATATTGATTACTTATTAATAAATTCATTGATAATTAATAAGTAATCAATAAAAGAACAAGTATGATTAATAATACGCATTTTCAGCGATATTATTTACAATGCACTCTTCTTAGTAGAGCACAAGAGAAAAATTGTAGGAGAAATTCGAGCGAGAGAGAGAGGGAGGAGTGAGAGAGAATATTCTTTATTTCGTGCTGTGGGATTTAACTACAATAATTGCTGTTAAAGTGTTGCCAGCAGTGTTGCCATATGGTCCGATATATCGTATATGTTACGATTTTCAGTCTTTAATCCGATGATCCGATATATGGCCATAATTCTCCAAAATGTTACGATTTCAGAAAAAATATATCCGACGTCCGATTTGGTGTATTTTTCTTTAAGTATATGCAATGAAAAAATAAAGATAGCAAGTTAGCAAGATAGCAACTTTAAACTTTGTTTTAAAAATTCTGTGTCAACTCTTTTTAACCAATGACAAAATATTTAATGAAGATTATTTTTTTTTTTATTTTAACTTCTATTTTGTGTGCTTAAAAGTATTTTTCAATATATTTTATCAGAATATTTTTTATATATAATCATGTTAGAAACATTAGATGAACTGACTTTTGAAGCAAAATTTGATTTATTCAATAATAAATCTTAAAACTTCCACATTGATTTTTATATTTCTTCTTTAGTGTTCAATTGCCTTCTCGGAAAATTTCTACGTTGTTGTTCTTTTTTAAAATTTCACGGATCCGACGGGAATCCGACGAACTGAGTCAAAAGTTACAATATGAAAATTTTTTGATGGCAACACTGGTTGCCAGCAAAAATTGTAGTGAAATCTCGCCATTTGTTCTTGGAGTGTACATGATAAGTTATCATTGATAACACAAAAATTAATTTTTGGGAAGATTTTAAGGAATGTGCAGATTCTAAGGATCTTTCTATTGTTTTTACAAGCCAACACCGCCAACATTCATGAATTTATTTATATGTTCTATTAATTTTGTTAAAAATAGTAACAAAAGATTTTTTTATTGAGTTTAATGAATAGATTAATATATAATTTACTTAATAAGATACTTGTGAATTCTTTTTTCCATTTGCCCTAAACAAGTTGCAAATTAAAATTGTAACAAATGTTCAAAACAATTTTCTAAACAATTGTGTTTTAATTGATACTAGTAAACCTGTTGCCCGAATTCGAGTAATTCAATAAAAATTAAGTGTTAGAAGCATTAAAGACGTTTAATATATGATATTCTATTCAGGAAGCTATTATACTCAATAACGATATATTTAGTCTCAATAATGATATAAAAGATCATTATCTGAATGGTTTGACTTGAAACGTATGATCTGACACTAAATTTTTTAATGTAACTGTCAAAACACGAAGACGGACTTACACTTATATTACTACTGAGACAAACATTATGACTATTCGAAAACATCGCATCTTAACTCTTCCAGCTATACATAACTAATTTAAAAAAAAAACGCAGTGAAAAATAGATTTAAGACATAATACTAAGAGATATTTCAGAAATTAATAAAAGGTACTTACAGAACACTTACAACATCGATTTATAACACCTTAAAATGAAAAAACGCCAAAAAAACCCAAAAAAATTTTTTTTTTTAAAACCGTTGAAATTTGACTGAGTTGTTTGCTCGAAAAGAGGAGTTTTTGATTTGGAACAGCATTTTTCGGACAATTGACATTTGCGGAATGCATAAATGATAATTTTGGTGAAAAATGTTTAGTTTTGAAAAAAATTAAAATTCGATCAATTCATAAGCTCTTCTCAAACTAAATTTCAAATCGATTAAATGGCGAATTTTTGTACAAAAATTTTATTTCTGTTTTAAAAGGTTGGGTACCCCTTGAAGCGAAATCACAATTTTTAAAAAAGGTTTGCACATCTACAGCCTAAACCTGATTTAATGACATCTGAATCGATTAAATCGGTCCATTGGTCTGGGAGGAGTTGAAGTCACAAAAAAAACATTATCCTATTAATTATATAAATTATACAACAAAACCAAGCAACTTTAAAGTTACTTGATTTTGAAAAAACAGGAAAGAATAGTGTTCTAAAATACATAAAAATGTTTTATTTGCTTTCAAGTAACTACATAGTTGCTTGGTTTTGTGAAAACACAAAAAATCTTGTTTATATGAAATGTAAAAAAATTTTATAAACATTTTTACAGTATCTTAAGTTCGACTTGATTGTTAAAAAACTGCAATGCAAAATAATTTGGCTAGCACAAGTTTCAAAAATTTCAACTCTTAACTCTTAAATAATTTGAAAAAATTGTTAAAAATCTTATATACGGAAAGATTATATCCTATAAGGCAAAACCTCAATTTATCACATTTCTCAAAAAACAAGATACTTGGTTTTGTTATATCACGGGAGATTTCTATTTTTACTAAAATATAAATCTGATATATTGACACCTGAACAAGTATTTTTTAAGGAGTAACCTGGCATAATAAAATTTTGTCATTGCATGCACCCTACACTTATACCACTGAGCATACAATAGATAGAGAACTCAAACCATATAAAAATTTCAACCCAAAAATAACTATATGCAATGGCTCCCACACTCTCATTTACGCTCCCATCGTGCATGCGTTCAAACGAACGTAACTTCGTGTTTCCATTGCCGCTGCTACCACATTGTCGTGAACTTTCAAATGATCGTCAGTTTGTGTGTTGTTGTGGCTGCCAGTGCTACGACGCATGCGCTTAGTTGTTGCTAGCATCGTTTATTTTTGTTTTGCCTGTCCCTTTCCCTTGCTGCAGCTACCACGATGGCTACCATATATTTTGTTATTGTAGAGTTGTTGTACATGAAACCGGTTATTGTTGTTGCTGTTAAACGAAAATCAATGGATAATGAATGAAGCTCAAGTTTCTGAATTTTGCGATTTCAGCATTTTTTCGTTTTTGTGATTATGATCTTTTTAATTGTAAATGTAAAATATATATTTAAATTAAATTGAATTAAACTAAATTAATTATATTAATTACATTAATTAAATTAATTAAATTAATTAAATTAATTAAATTAATTAAATTAATTAAATTAATTAAATTAATTAAATTAATTAAATTAATTAAATTAATTAAATTAATTAAATTAATTAAATTAATTAAATTAATTAAATTAATTAAATTAATTAAATTAATTAAATTAATTAAATTAATTAAATTAATTAAATTAATTAAATTAATATTAAATTTAATTAAATTAATTTGAAGTAAATAAAATTCATATAAATTAAATTATATTAAATTAAATTCAATTACATTAAATCAAATTAAATTAAATTAAATTTAATTAAATTACATTAAATCAAATTTAATTAAAATAAATTAAATTAAATAAATTAAATTAAATTAAATAAAATTCAATAAAATTCAATAAAATTAAATAAAATTCAATAAAATTAAATAAAATTAAATAAAATTAAATAAAATTAAATTAAATTAAATAAAATTAAATAAAACTAAATAAAATTAAATAAATTAAATAAATTTAATAAATTAAATAAATTAAATAAATTAAATAAATTAAATAAATTAAATAAATTAAATAAATTAAATAAATTAAATAAATTAAATAAATTAAATAAATTAAATAAATTAAATTAAATTGAACTTAATTGAATTTAATTGAATTTAATTGAATTTAATTGAATTTAATTAAATTTAATTGAATTTAATTGAATTTAATTTAATATAAGTTAATTTGATTTAATTTAATTCAATTGAATTTAATTGAATTTAATTGAATTTTATGGAATTTAATTGAATTTAATGGAATTTAATTGAATTTAATTGAACTTATTTGAATTTAATTGAATTTTATTGAATTTAATTTAATTTAATTTAGTTTAAATTTTAATTCTTAATGAAATTTATTTAATTAATTTAATTTAATATAATTTAAAAAAATTTAATTTTATTTAATTTAAATTTTAATTTTATATTAAATTTATTCAATGAATTTAATTAATTTGATTTAATTTAATTTAATTTAATTTACTTTAATTTAATTTTTAATTTTAATTAAATTTATTTAATTTTATTTAATTCCATTTCATTTTATTTAAACTTATTTCATATTATTTAATTTGATTTAATTTATTTTAATTTGATTTAAGTTAATTTAATTTAATTTCATTTATTTAATTAAATGAATTTTAATGTAATTTTAATTAAAGCAATTTAATGCAATTTAATTAAATTAAATGAAAATAAAGAAAAGATAATGTCATTTAATGTATTTAAATGTTATTAAATGTTTTTAATCTAATTTTATTTATTTTTATTAAATGCAATTTTATTCATTAAATTTTATTTAATTTAATTTAATTTCATTTCATTAAATTTTATTATATGTAATTTAATTTCATTGAATTTAATTTAATTTAATTAATTTAAATAATTTAATTAATTTAATTAATTTAGTTAATTTAATTTATTTTATTTAATTCAATTTAATTTAAATATATATTTTAAAATTACAATTAAAAAGATCATAATCACAAAAACGAAAAAATGCTGAAATCGCAAAATTCAGAAACTTGAGCTTCATTCATTATCCATTGATTTTCGTTTAACAGCAACAACAATAACCAGTTTCATGTACAACAACTCTACAATAACAAAATATATGGTAGCCATCGTGGTAGCTGCAGCAAGGGAAAGGGACAGGCAAAACAAAAATAAACGATGCTAGCAACAACTAAGCGCATGCGTCGTAGCACTGGTAGCCACAACAACACACAAACTGACGATCATTTGAAAGTTCACGACAATGTGGTAGCTGCGGCAATGGAAACACGAAGTTACGTTCGTTTGAACGCATGCACGATGGGAGCGTAAATGAGAGTGTGGGAGCCATTGCATACAATTTCGATAGAAGCATATTTTTATGCGATTTGAGTCCTCTATCTATTATATGCTCAGTGCTTATACCTTACAGTTGAAAATAAAATTTATTTATGATATATAAAGTGGTGAACAAAACATATAAAATTAAAAGCGCCATGAATTTTTTAATGATTTTTTAAAAAAATTCCATAAGCAGTATATGTGATTAAAACAATAAAAAAATTTTTCTTGCGTAATTTTTTTCCGAAAAATATATTTGTAATTTTTAGAATTATTTCTTATTTTTATTGAACTTATACACATTTTAAAACATTCAAATAAACAAAATTTTTTGAAGAATCAGTTTCTTTGTGCGCAATAGAAACAATATTCTGAAGTATCTTTCTCTCAACGAGAAACTTATCCTTGTCAATTTCTTCGTGACAGAATTCATTCAGTTATATTCCAACTTATCATTCAGGAGAGTCAAAGGAGTAAGAATTGCATATTTTTCAGCAAGAACATGAAACTGCTGAAACCTTGTGGTCATTCCTCAAAATCAGTTCTTCAAAATTAATAATTAAATTAGAAAATGACCCAAATCAGTATAGACCACGCCTAACCCCTCTCCAAGCTGATTTTATTAAAACAGTGAAATCCCTTCAAAAATCATAAAAAATTATAATAGATACGACTTAAAATTATACGCATTAGTCTTATTTCTTAATATGCACTCTGATCTTACAATGCGCCATAATCAATCGAAAAGTCCGCCTTCCTCCCACAGTCAATTTTACCAAATATACCTTAGTTGAAAAACGTTATTCTGTTAAACCATTTTTCTACTGAGCATTTCCACTGATAAGTTAAAGCACTAAAAACTCAAAAAACTTTAAGTTACTCGAAAACATCAGTTATTCAATACGAGTTTCCAGTCGCAGCCGAGTTACTCGAAAATTCAACTACTCGCACCTGCCTAAATATAATGTCTTTTTTTATTTCTTTGGCAACTACTTTCGAGACCCGAAAAACGATTTTATATTTTGGTTGTGCTCAATACGAAGGTCATAAATATAGTTACATTAACAGTGGTGGCCAAATTTATTCATTAAGTTTAGTTCTTTCTTTTGTTTGTATACCTTAAAATGATATTGTAAACATATTTATTTTGTAAAAGGGGTTATTTAGCTTCAGTGCCGCCCCTTAAATAGTGCCGCCCGGTGCGGACCGACCCCCCCGCCCCCCACGGTACGCGGCTGCATATTTGTTTACATTCTTTTATTTTGTTTGCATGATTTTATTTTGAATTTACTCTTTATTCTTATTGACACCTTGTGATATGTCGATTATTTATCGAATAAATTAGAGCCGACACAGATTGGATGTTAATTTGGATGCTAATTTATGATAAATTAATTAATTTCGAAGTAATTTCATTGACAGTTTCCCCACTGGGAAATTACTTAATTTGTACATGATTTATGCTTAAATCAAAAATGAGCCATATATTACGATAGTGTAAACAAGGTATAAGTTTCATATTTTTGTTCTACGTAGAACAATTAAAAATGTTGTTAAAAGCGAAATAACATCTACGATTGAAATATATGAAAAAACCGAATTAGAAGTGTCCGACAGAATATTCGGTTTCGGCCATATTGATGCCGAATAGCCGAAACTGATTAAAAGGGCCGAAACTGGCCGAAACCGAAACCGAATATTCGGTCGGACACTAGTTTTAGGGTTGAATTTACTCTCTTTGTAAATACAATTTTTAGGAATTATTTTACATATTTACGCGAGACCTGGTAGCGGAGCATTGTTTACATTTTGCCTATTCTTAGCTTTCTACTCGTTCGTAGATTAGTTTGATGAGCTGTCAACTTCGTTTTGACAATATCGATGAGCTACTTTCAACCCTGATTCTACTATGATTTTAATTAGTGTCCGACCGAATATTCGGTTTCGGTTTCGGCCAGTTTCGGCCCTTTTAATCAGTTTCGGCTATTCGGCATCAATATGGCCGAAACCGAAACCGAATATTTGATCGGACACTACTAATTCAGTTCTTACATATATTTCAATGGTAGATGTGAGTTCGCTTTCATCAAAATTTTTAATGGTGTTAAGTAGAACAAAAACGTGAAATTCAGTCATTTGATTGACCGTGTGAGTTGAGTCCAGCACAAAACGATAAATGTAGTTTTTTTTAGAATCTAATATTAAGTTATTTAACTTTAAATACTAAAAAGTTCCTTAAAGTGGTATTAAAATGATCTCCATATTTATTATTTTAAAGTTGAACATTCAGTTGAATATCTTGAAATAGATTTAAAGTGCTCAATAGTCAAAAAGCTTTTTAGAGATAAAATGTTTTTTCAAAATTTTGTTATTCATAAAAATATTGTCTCAGCTTATATGTTAAAATAGGAACACTCTCAATTTGAAATGGAAACAGTGTCCAGAATGGTTCGTGAATTTGATAAATTCAATAATTTTTTGTTTATTTGTCACAATTTTATCAATACTTTGACATGCAAACAGTCAAAAAATTGTTTAATTTATGTTCTTCTGTGAAAAAATTGTCACTTATAATTTTTATTTTCAATATTTTGAAATGTTTTCATATTTTTTGAAACAGTTTGAAGTATTTTTGACAATACTTTATTGAAGGTTACTCATTTAAGAAGCCTTTATAAGAGATTTTTGTCGTTATTGGACGTTTATGGATACTGTTTTTGAAATTTTTTTTTGTAAAGGCTTTATAAGAGGTTCGTTAATTTTTATGAATAAAGGCAAAAGAATATTTATCGTATATATACGTTATTATAATCTGTTTCATTTGTTATGTTTTTGAAAGCTTTAAACTAAAAAATTAAAAATATAAATTGTTTTTAAAACAGTTTTCATGTAGACATTCAGTTTCGGTTTCGGTTTCGGCCGAATATTACAAAAATGGGCATAATTGAAGAATAATGGAAATGCAAAATTTGTGTTTTTTTACATGTAATTACATGGATTTGGGACTCCTTAGTTCGATTCTGAAAAAAATTAAGAGTTGCTCTCAAGTGGTTTAGAAGTTATAGGGATCAAAAGTTGAAAAATTACTACACATTTGCCTGTTTTTAGATTTTTTTTAATAAAATTTAAGCAATATGGGTAGCAAGAGGTCATACCATGACCTATTCAGTTAGGTATTAATTATAAAAAGTCCATTTATTGCTAACTATCCAAAAATTAAAAATTGTTATAAAAAATCGCGCGATTTTTTATAACAATTTTTGCCTGCGTCGCTTTTTTTCGTCTCCATATACTATATGTAAGTGTACAACAAACTTGAAAAGTACTTGCATTAAGTGTTAAAATATAAAACTTTATATATTGTGCACACTTGACTGTTCACCCTTTTACGAAATAACAAGAAATAACATATTTCTATGAAAACATTTATTTTTCTAGTCTCAAAGACAAAAACTTCAAAAGGACAACCAAAATTAGCACACCTCAAATTCTTTGAGTACAAAACAGTAATATCATCCAAAATAATGCATAGATTTTTATGATTGAATGCTCATTAAAAAGGTTTTAGCATAACCTTTCTTTTGATATCCATTACGTTTACTTATGTTCGAAGACAACAACAAAAAAGCACAGGTTTTTAAGCCCATTTTCATAAGCGTTGACTCCTATGACTTCTAAACCACTTGAGAGCGACGCTTAATTTTTTCACCATTCAATTTGTTAGCTCAAAACACGCATTTAAAAAAAAAAAAAAGAAAAAAGACCATTTCCACTATTCTTCAATTCTGTGTCGACAAGGAATAACCGCTAAAGTCGAGTTAGGACAAACTGAGATACTTACTTTCATTGCGATTTTTCGCAACTAAAAACACTAGTACGCACATTTTCATGGTTGTAACTTGAAAATTCGATGTTTGAGGCCATCAAATCGAAACAGCAAAAGTCAGGGTGCCCTTTTATTAGGTAGCAATTTTAATATTAAAAATGCTCTCCTGAAATATTGAAACTGAGTTTAGCTGTTATTCCTTGTCGACACAGAATTGTTCCCAAAAATGGCCGAAATTCGGTTTCGGTTTCGGCCAAAATTTTGGTTTCGGTCGGACACATTATAAGACTTAGGTACGTAAAGTTCAATAACGTTACGTGTTAAGGTTTTTTTAAAATAAATGCAACTGTGTTAAAAAATCCTGATAGTGAGAAAATGCCCTGTTAAGCTCAGTGTACATTTTATAAGTATAAAAATTTTTTACAAGTTTCTTAACAATCGCAATCAAGTGATTATCCCTTAATTTAAGTGTTATTGTAAATTTTAATGGATTTTAATGACTGGGTTGTATTTTAGTGACAACTGATAATGTGAGCTACTTTGGATGATGCGAGTAACGTCATATGCTCGCAAACCTTCCTGAGCAAAAATTTTAATATATTTGAAATGTGTTAAAAAAAATTTGTGCATACATTAATAAAACGAAACATCACGACCGAAAATTTATATGTTTTTTAAAGTAAGTGCACTGTGGACTATGAATATGATTACATATATCATTATAAATGAAGCATTTGATATACACATACATATACTTGTGTTAATGCATACGCATATTTATATATACATTTATATTATATACAGGGTTTCCCAGACTGCGTACTTTATTGGGTACCTTCCTTCATGTGCTGAAAAATATTTGGTTGAGTCGTGGTGGTCGCTAACTACCCTTGGGTGCTAGAACTATAAACTGAAAAATGACTGTCATTACTTTTCACTCCATAACTAGTCATCTTAAACAAGAGATAATTGAAGAGGTTTTTTAAATACTAAATTTCTTGTCCTGGATGTTATCTTACACAGTAACAGTGATAACTCAAAGTTAAGTCAACTCAAAATGCGATCCAAACTAATTCCCGTATTCACCAACATCGATACCGATAATACTTTATTTATTTCTTCTTTCGGTTACATTACAGACCAAGCAACTATAAATTTGACTATAAATCTGAATAACTATTTATGCGATCCAAACTAATTCCCGTATTCACCAACATCGATACCTATAATACTTTATTTATTTATTTCTTCTTTCGGTTTCATTACAGATCAAGACACTATAAATTTCACTATAAATCTGAATAACTACTTAACAAAAAAATAATGTTACTTTTTAAAGCATATTTCGGCATAGAAACATTAAGCATGTTCGTATTATACATTCTGTATAAAGCTATAAGAACTCTATTTATTGGCTCATTATTGGCATATTTAGTTCCATGACAGTTTATGTAAAAGTAATTGCAATTTCTGAGCGATCTTTGCGTAACATTAAACGATATCAATTCAAGCAAATTTTCACAGATAATATTTCCATTAATTAGATCATAAATAAACATAATGCTATGCTATAAGGAGTCTTCTATCCAGGGTTTAAATTGCTGCGCAACAAATAGCAACAGCACCAGAAATTGTTCTGTGGCTGTACAGTAAAAGTACAAGCGATCAGCAGCCGTTGCCGTTGCCGTTTTCACTTCGATCGAAGTTTTTTACTTCACTTTTATGTCAAACACTTCCACACTTCCTCTTTTGTGGAAACACTTCGATTTTGAGTGATGTGAAAGTGAAACTTTTTTTAGTGTTTGATTTTTTTCACTTCATTTCACATTAAAAAATCAATAACATGGCATAACTGTTGGTGTAAAAGAATTCATAACTTGTACCTTCTCTCACAGAGTTTTGTATTGGATGAGAGAATTTTAATGATAGTGGCAACACTATGTTCGATTTAATACTTCTTGCAAAAGCGCGCGTTGTGAAGGTTGTTGAAATGTAAGTTTGTAAGAATTAATTACTTCGAGGAAGACTCTGATACTGCAAGTCGTATTGCAATATCAGAATCACGAATGACTGATTCAAATGTGATATATTAACAATTCTTGTCTTATGCACTGAGTGCTGTTAATTCACTTAATGTAGAATTTCAAACAGAATCGCTTAGTTTTCATGAGTTGTTAAAATCATTAAAATTGTATTTCAGAAGTATTGTTATTAATTTTATTGACATCTTTGCCGTAGAATTTGATATAATTTTTAAAAATTATCTCAATAATTTTAGAATTAAGCCTTTGTCTGATATATATATAGTGCCTAGAGCCCAGATAAAATTTAATTCCTATGATGTATCTGTAACAGATAAGAATGAAATTTTAAAAAGTTGTGTACATTTCTATTACATTCGTACAGTAATTATGAAAAGAATCAATTTCAAATATCCAGTTTTGAGAACATTACAAATTTTGGATACAAGATCTTTAGCTAATAGGTTGGTTACCCTCATAAAACTTTTTCCTAACCTCATCGAAGAAAAAGATATCGACTGTCTAGAAAAGGAATGGCGTCTTTTAATATTAAATGATTTTTTAGCTGAAAAAGATTTGAAGAGCTTTGGTTCTACGTTTTTAAATTAAAAAGTGCCTTACAGTAGACCCTAATCGAATGCGTGTTGCGTTGCGCTTCCTAGCGACACGCAAATTTTGTATACGCTTAGCCTAAACAAAAGCGCTGCGTACAATCGAAAACATATATCGCACACTAAATACAAAACAGTCACAACTCAAAATTTTTTTATATCGAATTTTGTTATAAATCAATTCACAAAACACATATCTCACTATTTTTTTCAATTTTTTTTTTCATTGACTGGAAGAATGAAGTTTGTATTGTTAAATAAAAATAGGTTTTCTTCTGCAGTTACAACCAAAGAGTTTAATTTTTCGCTTCTCCTGAAAAGTCATGTTTTTTGAGTTGTGACTGTTTTGTATTTAGTGTGCGATATGTTCCCAGTCGGAAAAATCGTAAGGTGCTTACTAAATAATTCATGTTTAGCTTATGGTGGTGAAAACAGGATCAGGCTGAAGTGAGTATGTTGTTTGTTACATAAGGAGCACCTTACATCTTCACTTTTCAATTCTTTTATTTTCTCGTACTGCTAAATGATGAACGTCCCAGACTTAAGTGAAGGTTTGTTCACAATGCGTTGTAAATATTGTAAATTTTGTAAGAATTTATCAAAAATACGCCACATCGTGAATATCCCTAATCTTATGGTGAACGGCGGTGTAGTAAGATCATTCGTCGTTGCGCATACAAAAATGGCTATGTGTAAAAATAAGATTTTTTATTTATTTTACTGTTCAATAGCCATATGTATGTACAATTATATATCTTCTCTATAAAAATTACGATTTAACCCTTCATTTAAACCTTCTTTGCAACGGAAATTGTAACCACTGCTTCCGTTTACACTTACAAAAAAAGGTGAACGTAAGGCCACAGCTTACAATTTCCGTTGCGAAGAAGGTTAAAATGGATTATATGCACGTCGTTTATCAATACAGTACGGGTGCCTTACGCTGTCTTGCATACATCCTGCTTATTAAATAAAGTGCATAAGAATGGAAGCCCAATTGATTCCGATTTTCGAAAGTACATTCCCTGCACTTTATTTTAGTAAAGGGTTACGTAAGCACGTATGATGCATATCATACATTACAAAAGGAAGCTTATAGTGGCGATCATGCCTGTGTAAAAGTAATGGACAATTGTTATTGAAGTTTTCATGCCCTGCGGATGAAAAATAAGTAAAGAATAATTCATTATGTAAGGATAGATTTTCCCACTGGGTTTTCCTTGTTGCTTTTATGTGTTTGTTGCTCTCTGTTCGAATATTTTTGTTTTATGCAGCCAACTTCACAACCGAACGCACTGTCAAAATAGGAAATTCGAATCGAGTTGCGCTAGTGCGTTGCGCATTTTGGTAGGCTTCATATAAAATGTATGTGCATGAACCAATTCTGATAGAAGCGCAACGCAACACGCATTCAATTAGGGTCTACTGTTAGAAGTCCTGATGTACCAAAAAATAAAAACTTTCGTAAGAGCGTTGCTAAGCTTACCGCACGGTGGTGCAACAACAGAAAGGGTATTTTCACAATTAAAACTAATTAAAAATACAACTACAAATAAGTTAAAATTTAACACCGTAAATTCGATAATGCTAATAAAGGACCACTTTCTAAATGATCATTTTTTAAATTGGAATCCCTAAACGAATACTTTATCGAATGTTTGTTATAACAGTGATATTTACTTCAGAACCGAAGAAATAGCTGCATAGAAAATAGAAATAGAAATTAGAAATAGATAATTTTTTAACATTGTTAATTGATACATATAAGTGATTGAAATGTATTTCCGTATTTTCTTATTGAACGCATATTTTCTTATTAAACTTTATTCATTGATTTTTATGAAAATATTTTTATTGATTTTTTCGTTATTAATTTTGAAATGTACCTGAATATGCTTAATAAACATTCATGTTAAAAACAAAATTAATTTATTTTAACACTTCGAAATCTCTGAAAATACTTCCATCTTGTAGCCTATTTTACTTCGTTTTAAAATTATCGAACGGCAACACTGATCAGCAGTTACAGCAACAGCATATTCTCAGCTGTCGTAGTCGATGATCGGCTGCTGCTATCTGCTGTGTAAAATACGACAGTCATAGCAGCAGTTCACGACCGACTGTCGTAGTCGATATTCAGCTACTGCTGTCTGCTGCGTAAAATTTCACAGTCAAGGCACAGTTCGTGAATGAGCTGTCGTAGTAGCATAATTGAAGAATAATGGAAATGCAAAATTTGTGTTTTTTACATGTAATTACATGGATTTGGGGCTCCTAAGTTCGATTTTGAAATAATTAAGAGTCCTCTCAAGTGGTTAATAAAATTAAAGCAATATGGGTAGCAAGAGGTCATACCATGACCTATTAAGTTAGGTATTAATTATAAGAAATCCATTTATTGCTAACTATCCAAAAATGAAAAATTGTTATAAAAAATCGCGCGATTTTCGAAAACAACAACAAAAAACACAGGTTTTTAAGCCCATTTTCATAAACGTTGACCCCTATAACTTCTAAACCACTTGAGAGCGACGCTTAATTTTTTCACTATTCAATTTGTTAGCTCAAAACACGCATTTAAAAAAAAAAAAAAAAGAAAAAAGACCATTTCCACTATTCTTCAATTGTTCCCACGTTTTTTATGTTGCATTCATTTGTACATTAAAAAAGTTAAAAATAGGACAATATTACTTCATTTGGAGCAAACATAATAACTTTTTTTTCTTACCAAAAATAGTTAAAAGGTCCTGTGGCTACTGTAACGATTTCGTAGTCTGTCCAATTTTGAACTCACAGTACGGACAAACGGCTAAACAAAAATTGACGCGCTTGGCAGGTGTTCATACAAAGGTTAATTTTTTTAGGAGGAAAAACTATGTTGACGATATCGTTACACTAGCCATACAGTGTTAAAAAAAACAGGAGCACGTGGCCTAAAGTAGAATTATACCCGACTTAGATATCCCGTAACTACACATTAAATTACAACTTCATTTGATATCTCAGTAATCAATTGTTCACAAACAATTTAAGAAAAAGAAAATATAAAATGATTACACGACTAATAGTAAGCATAATTTAATTTATGTATTCAATAAATACCTAGAACATTCTCGTATGGTCCAAAGTGTAAAATATTAGACTTTACAGAAAACGGCTTCAGTTTGGAATGAAACAATATGTTTTGAGAGCCAACTACAAGAGTAGTCACTTGTGTTAAGCTTTTATACGGAGAATAAAAGTACATATTTCCAAGATATTTAACTAGTTGCTTTTCAGACTGCATGATTTCTTTTGGATATGGTTTTACCAATTTAGAGTATATGGTATCAATATGAAGAGTAGACGATTGATTTAAATCCAAGGAGTATTCACAACCAATACTAGTTAACAATTTTTCCAAATTCAATTGTCGCATATGTTTGTCTCTTGCTGATATGTATGCCAAGTGCTCGCACTCCCCGAATGGAATCGAAAAATAGAGTTCTGCCGCGGAGCCCCTATTCTCAGCAACAATCTTAACAGATATTTTTAACAGATGTGATTTTAAATCAATTGTTCTCTCTACATTTTTATTTAAAAATGAACAACAACATGTATTTATTGATATCATTATTAATACTAATAAATTAACTCCAGAAAACATCTTATCGACCATATTGATATTTAGACACGTATTCTATATTAGAGAATTTTTCTTCTACATCAGCGGTCGGCACCATAGCTGCCAACTAGAGCTGCAAAAATATCGATATCAGTATCGATATAGCTAGTATTTAGCAATATCTCGAAAACGGAGTGACAGAAAAAAAAAATAATTTTTTTTTCGGAATTAGCGACCGATTTTACATGAGAAAAGGATAGTGGCATTCAAAGTACAAACAACTTTTCGTTATTTGTAAACCAGTGTAATTATCTCAACATTCTTCCCATCCAAACCAACTGATTTGTGGAGCAAATACAAAGATGCCATGTGTGAAGATATTTGCATCAGATGCATATTAGAACATCAAATCCAAATTTGCAACTGAGCGAGGAAATTTACAACGAGGCTTTGATATTAATTGAGGACATGTGCTTGATGATGTCGAACAAGGCATTATGTGACTTAGGAATGACAGATCCCAATCGTCCGATGCACGACGCATTCAATCAAGAGTTGCGACGCGAAAAGCAATATGATTGCGATGCCTTGAGGGAATTAGTTCGAACAAGCGTTCCACTGTTGAATCGACAACAAAAATATGCGTATAACACTCTTATGAAAGTTGTGAACGATGGAACTCAAGGGGTTTTTTTTTTTGGGACGCTCCCGGTGGAACTGGAAAAACTTTTTTGCTCGCGTTGGTTTTGGGAACGATACGCTCGCAGAATGATATTGCACTTGCACTTGCTTCATCAGGAATTGTAGATACGTTGTTGGAAGGCGGTCGAACTGCTCATTCAGCACTAAAGTCGCCATTGAATATGCAAATCAATTAAAATCCAACATGCACCATTTCCAAGAACAGTGCAATGGCCAAAGTTTTGCAACAAAGCAAACTGATCGTTTGGGATGAGTGTACAATGGCGCATAAAAAGTCTTTGGAGGCATTAAACAAAACCAGTTTGGTGGTGCGATGATTCTGTTGGCAGGTGATTTTCGTCAAACATTGCGAGTGATTCCACGATCAACTCCAGCCGATGAACTAAATCGTGTTTGAAGTCGTCCGTTTTGTGGAAACACGTCAAGAAACTCAAACTGACTGTGAACATGCGTGTCGAGCTGCAGAACGATCAATCTGGAGAAGTATTTTTAAAACAATTGCTGGACATTGGCAACGGCAAATCCCATTGAAATTGACATTTCAACCGACTGTATTCAATTTCCCGTCGCTTTCTGCCAGTTCACAGAATCAAAATCCGAACTCATCCGAAAGGTTTTTCCAAACATTGTACAAAATTACAAAAATCATGATTGGTTGAGCGAACGTGCTATATTGGCTTTGAAAAACATTGATGTCGACGAATTGAATCTTAAGACTCAATCTTAAATAGCTGTCGAATTGATGACGTACAAATCGGTGGATTCTGTTACTTTCCAAGATGATGTCGTCAACTATCCAACGGAGTTTTTAAACTCGCTGGAATTACACGGATTACCGCCTCACAATCTCAACTGAATGTCGGGTCGGTAATCATAATGTTACGAAACATAAACAAACCACGTCTTTGTAATGGCACCCGGCTTGAAAATCCATACTCCTCGAATGGTCAATTGCCACCATAAACTTCAGCATTATTTGTTTTCGCTCAAGATAACAAAACAAAATATGTCGTGTATCATAGAGCATTGCAATAAACAAAATTATGTTATCACAGTTGAGTAATCAAAAATTATTTCTTTTTTTTTTTTTAATTGGAAATTTAACACCATAAGATTCATTGTACTTATTTTTAAATCAAATATACCCAAACCAATATGAATAAAAATTATCATTCAAAAAAACGTATTTTCCCCCTTTCTAACTATTTTTGCAACAGCTTTTCACAAATTCACAAAACAAACACAAATTTTTTTAATTTGGACAGGACAACGTCTGTCGAGTCAGCTATCAAAAATAAAAAATACTTTATTTCAGCTGCGGTTAACGGTATTTGAACAATATTTGATATGTCGGTTCTGTGCACCTACCATTCTTCTTCTTAATATCAATTATTATTATTATTATTAATATCAATTTTATTTAACTTCTTATAAAGATAAATTTTGTTAAAAAAGAGATACACCCTAATGTATCTCTTACAGAATTGGCATTCTTGAGCATACATACATATAAGCTTTTCTTTTCTCTAGTATGACTTAAACGTGCGTAAAATACAATTCATTGATAAACATAAGCAACAACAACATCGTCGTCGCTAGGCCTAACGTCGCATCGATGGAGATAAAATCAAGTAAGTTTCTCAATTTCTATATGAATATCAAAATTATTTTAAACTTAACATAAGGTTAACATTTAGTTAACATAAAAGTTTATAAGTATGTTATCTAAGTCCACTTTTAAAACATAATTTACAACAACACTACTTAATGTGAGAATGCATTCTACAACATGCTCTCTCGTATTAAGTTGTTTATATTTTTTTTATTATGTTCCACGCTCTTGATCGAATAACTCATAATCTCTATAATTTGCATTTTTCTAACTTAATTTTTTTTTCTCATTCTCACCATGTTAAATTAGTTGTATTTTTATCTCTACTCTCACTTACCGTAGTAACAGTGTTGCCTTGACACTGCTATTATCTACTACTTAAACATAACTACTTAAAATACAGATAACTTTTAAACTCATTAGTTGAACAAACATATTCTTTTTCTATCTATCTTAAACTTAATGTATTATTAAAATTTTACAATAAAATAAATTATAACAATAAGAAATATGGAAACTTTATACATAACTATTAAATTGCCTTGCAAGACATGAAATAATTTCATGCATAAATATTTTTACCTTATTGTTAACATATAATGATAATATCTTTTAGTATCTGTCTATCCCAATAAAATATAACGTACTTTGGTTATAGTGAACGAAATGTTTATAGTGCAGTTTCTGATTAATCTTAATGAATTAATAAATTGGAATTTATTTTGTGAATTTGAAATCTAAAGATGCCTTATTGATTTGATTCGTCGTAGTCCGTCGTCGTTAGTCATGTTATTATCTCGAGTTTAATTTAATTCAAGTTAGCTTGTGATAGGGGCAATAAAATCATAAATGTAACTTATTGCCAAGGTAGGGTGGGTAAAGAATGAGGACCGACTCCACCTTTGGTTCCTCAATATCTGGTAAGGTAGTGAAAGGGTTAACTGAGAAGGTTTTGTCGGGTTTTGTTTTGGTTAGTTTCTGGTCTATTTAAAGTTTATTTTTTTTTTTATTTCAAAGTGCACATAATAATATTGTTGTAATGCTTTTTGAGTTGAGAACTAGGAAGAACCCCGACCATTTCGACGAGCTAGCTAGTGCATCGCTAGATGTGCACACCCACCGAAACTCTTAACTCAGGTAACATCTTATCTTCTGTTTTGATTCTTTAGGAGATAAACGTTTTTGACTAAGGTTTGAATAAGAACTAATATTTTAGTTTTTCTAAGAACCAAATAATAAAGTCGAAGAAAAACCATAAAACGCACATTACACAATTGGCGCCCAACGTGGGGCCCGACGAAAATAAGATCGTTGAATTTTGCATTTCACCTGTGATAAAGAGCAGTTTAAATCGTTTTCGCTTGTTACGTTTAAATAACTTTTGTCAACCCCACACATATGATATAAAACCGTTTTAGTTCAGATTAAGCTTTTTTTTGGAAATTTGTTAGTCACGATTTGTTTTTCCTTTCTCTTGGAGTTTGCTATGAGTTTCGGTTTTATCTGGATCCATCGACCAGAGATAATGATTATATTTTCTGGCTACAAACTATGCTATGTATAGTCCATCTAGCTTAGTGTTGTATTTCTTTAGTTTGCTTTTATCTTTTGATTTTAGTGGATAGTTTCGGAGTTTAGCAGAGTTGAGATTGGCTTGATTCGCTAACCAAATTGTACACACAGAGATAAACAGTATTTAATTTTTTTTTTTCCTTTAGTTTCTGATTTTCATTGAAATACCTTATCAGTTTAACCAGTTCCTAATTACCTGATATTTTTTATTGCATGACGATGATTGACGGACGAATTTTGATATAGTTTTTTTTTATCGTTTTTTTATTATGGCTGTAAGACACAGCAACGAAAACTTAGATAATCCTTTGGGGATTGAAAATTATCCTTTTTGTAGCGTATGACATGAAGAACTTAAGCAGGATCAACCGCTTATGTTAACTTCATGTCAACATAGGTTTCACAAAATATGCATAATGGGTTGGCTTCAAAATTCTACTACCTGTCCTTTGTGTAGACAAACTTGTGAGTCTTCAAAACTAACTCTTATAAGTAACTCAGATTTAAATAATCTATTGAATTCAGGTTCTTCTGCCACTGGCAGCAATAATTCCACGAGGGGAGAAAGTATTATTCCGAACTTTCCCTCTCAAACAATTAAAGAAAGAAACCCTAAAAGTAATATAAACAGAGGGGCTACTCCTAAACGAGGTAGACCTGTTACTCGTTCTATGAATAACAAGTCTAAACGAAATTATCTTGATTGGACCTATAGAGATTCTAATATAACGGATCAAATCACTTTCTCTAATGTCAACAGTCCGAAACAGTCACAACATCCGACTGAACAGTATTTAAATAAAGATGACGTTAGAAATATTGCGACAACCCTAATTCAGGGCGAGCAAAATAAGTTGGTGCAAGAACTGAGTTCATTCATTTCTAATACTATTGAAGAGACAATGAAGAAACAACTAGAATCTTTAACAATTCGTGATCAGCCAGTTCAGCCCGAATGGCCACGAGAACTTCCTCCATCTTTGAACCACAATGAACAACCCATTCCTTTGTTTCAACCAGTATTGAACCCACAAAATTCTTTGCGGGACTCCAATCGCTCTAACTTAACTAACCAACCTGAGAAAGCTTCGAATATTATTCAGAATTGGCAGTTAAAGTTCGATGGCTCAAAACATAGTATACCGATAGATGAGTTTATATACCGTTTACAATCTCTAACCGGACAGACTTTAAATAACGATTACCAACTTCTTTGTGATAATCTACATTTGCTATTTATTGGCAAATCTAAAGACTGGTTTTGGAAATTCCATCGACGAAACCCTAGATTTGGATGGGATACTTTTCGTAGAGAATTTCGAAAGAAATATGAAGATACTTTAACTGACTTTGATATAATGGAGAAAATAAGAAAACGTAAACAAAGGGACCATGAGAGCTTCGATGAGTATCAAACTTCTATTGAAAATCTCATTGATCGAATGCAACATGAGGTCTCGGAGTTGGAACTAGTTGACATACTTCAGAGAAACCTAAAACCTAACTTACGTTACAAGCTTCTTCATTTAAACATACGCACTATCGCACGGTTACGCGAAGAGGTTAGAAAACATGAGTCATTCTTTCATGAATTTGGCACACATGTTAAACCTAAAATATCTTGGCAAAGAAACAACATCTCAGAAATTGAAGAGGACTCAAATGATACCTGTGTTCAAATCGATGATGAAATTCTTGAGGTGCAGCGTAACAATTTTGCAATTAAATGCTGGAATTGTGATAAACAAGGCCATCGCTATGACGATTGTCTAGAACAACGCAAAATTTTCTGTTATGGCTGTGGTAAGAAGGATACTTTTAAGCCTAGATGTAATGTTTGCAACATTTCGGAAAACCGGAAAAGGGATGTGGCGATCAACACCATTCTGTCACATCCGGGCAAGACACTGTAGAAACTGAATTTCAAAACGTTTCTACTCAAACCAATTTTGATTTATCAATTTTTCCATCGACAATTCTTCCTAGGAATTGCTCACAATATAAACCAATTTTGAAACCGATAGTTCCATATCATGAGCGACTTGCGAATTATAAACAAGTTCGTCATCGTATTTTTTCTGAGTTTGCGAGTAAATCTGTCGCTTATAAACCTAAACGCTCCACCAACCGGTTGCGATCATTTTGGAAAGATGTTGTGCAAACCAGAAAAAGATTAATTTCAGCTATCATTTCAGATACGGATAATCGACTTTACACGGATGTAAATATTTGTGGTAAAACTTATGTTGCTCTTCTTGATTCAGGAGCTACTATAAGTTGTATCGGCAATATGGCTGCTAAATCTATTTTAGCGGATGTTAAACTTAAGAAGTGCTTTGGCAATGTCAAAACTGCCAATGGTTCCTTATGTTCAGTAAGTGGAAAGTTTTCCACTGACTTGACATATCGTAATATAACTAAGAAAATTGAATTATTTGTTATTCCATCACTTAAGCAGGATGTCTATTTGGGTATTGACTTTTGGAGAGAGTTTGGTTTAGTAGATACCCTTCTGAATAAACATGTAGTATCAGAACTTGATATTGGTAAAGAGCTACAACCAGCTGATGTGCCAAAGATGCATTTGCTTAGTGATGAACAGAACACTCGATTAAAATTAGTTGTTGATGTGTTTCCCTCATTTGATCGAGAAGGATTAGGGAGGACTAGTCTGATTGAACATTCCATTGATGTGGGTACAGCGAAACCTGTAAAACAACGTCATTGGCCTGTTTCACCAGCCATAGAAAAACTTATGTTCACAGAAATCGATCAAATGTTAGCTTTAGATGTTATTGAAGAATCTTCAAGTCCATGGAATAGTAACTGCGTTCTTGTCAGACGTGGAAACAAATATCGATTATGTTTGGACTCTAGAGAGGTAAACAAACATACAATTAAAGACGCATATCCACTTCCGCATATCGATGGGATATTGAGTCGTCTGCCACCTGCTCGTTATATAACTGGACTAGACATGAAGCATGCTTTCTGGCAGATTCCTCTCGAGGAAAAATCTAGGCAAGCTACTGCTTTTACAATTCCAAACAGGCCGTTATACCAATTCAAAGTTATGCCTTTCGGCTTATGTAACGCGCCACAAACTCTTTGTCGTCTCATGGATCGCGTTCTACCAGCAAACCTTCGCGATCGTGTTTTTATATATCTTGATGATTTGCTTATTTTATCCGAGGATTTTGATTCTCACTTGATTCTCTTGCAAGAAGTTGCTCTTCACTTACGAAAAGCGAATTTGACAATCAATATTGCCAAGTCAAAGTTTTGTATGACCGAAATAAAATATCTTGGTTTTATTATTGGGCAAGGTCAAGTTAAGACTGATCCGGATAAAATTGAAGCTATTGTAAACTTTCCTGTCCCATCTTCCGTGAAGCAAGTGAGAAGTTTTCTTGGTCTAGCGGGATGGTACAGAAGATTTATTGATAATTTTGCTACCATTACATTGTCTTTGACAGAATTACTAAAAAAAGGTAAGACTTTTGTTTGGAACCAAGAAGCTCAAGCTTCTTTCGATCAACTAAAAACTCTGCTATCTTCTGCTCCAATACTTGTCACACCTAACTTTTCAAAAAAATTTATTTTGCAATGTGATGCTAGTTTATTTGGTCTTGGTTGTGTTCTCGCACAAGAAAACGATGAAGGCATAGAGCTTCCCATAGCTTTCATGTCGACCAAATTAACTAAAGCGCAGCGTAATAATTCAGTCACTGAGTTAGAGTGCCTCGCTGTAGTTCAGGGAATTAAGAAATTTCGCGCATGCGACAAAAGGACCTCTCAGGACGTTTGGCAAGGTGGGCTCTTAAACTCCAGGGATTTTCGTTCACGATAAGCCACCGCAATGGTTCGGAAAACGTCGTTGCTGACACGCTTTCAAGAGAGCCAGAAAATTTTGTGGTCGAACTTGAAGACATTGGACCCATTATTGATATATCGTCTAAACATTTTCGATCGGATAGTTATGTGAAACTAAAATCTTTTATTATGGAAAATCAAAACAAATTACCAGATATTAAAATCGTGGAAGATTATATTTATAAGCGAATAGAACACGCCACAGGCGATCCTGAACAAGAAGAAAACTCTTGGAAGCTTTGGGTTCCTAACGAGCTCATCTCTGACGTTATGTATAGAGCACATAATCCACCAAGTTCAGCGCATTGTGGAATCGCTAAAACGATAGAGAAACTTAAAAGGCACTTGTTTTGGCCGAAGATGATGACACAAATTCGAGATTATGTTGGCAAATGTGAAACGTGTCGATGTACGAAAAGTGTTAACAAAACATTGCGACCACCGATGGGTCGTCCTCTCATGTCTGAGCGTCCATTCCAAAAATTATGTCTCGATATTTTAGGACCATATCCACGATCTAAACAAGGTCATATAGGTTTACTTATAATTGTTGATTATTTCACTAAATTTAATTTTCTTCATCCTCTTAAGAAGTTTACTTCTAAAGCAATATGCCAATATCTTGAAAATAATATATTTTTTACTTTTGGTGTACCTGAAACTGTCCTGACAGACAATGGAGCACAGTTTCGTTCAGGTTTGTTCGAGTCATTTCTAACCCGATTTGGTGTAAGCCACATTTGTACTGCTGTCTACTCACCTCAGGCAAATGCATCTGAAAGAGTAAATAGATCAATTATTGCCGCCATAAGAGCATACATTGGAAATGATCATTCAAACTGGGATGCGAACCTTATAGAAATATCTTGTGCGTTACGCTCTACCATACATCAAAGCACAGGGTATTCTCCATACTTTCTTTTGTTTGGCCAGAATATGATGTTGCATGGAAAAGACTACCTACTTCTTAAAAAGCTTGATTTAGTTTCAGATGACAATAGGTAAGATTTCCCTGACGCTCTCAAATTGATTCGATATCATGCCAAAGAAAACATAAACAAATCTCATGAGGGTAATGCTAAACGTTATAATTTACGAAGTCGAGAAATTCAATTTAAGATCGGCGAAGCTGTTCTTGCCAGAAATTTTGTCCAAAGCAGTGCTATTAAGAAGTTCAACGCAAAACTTGCACCTACATTTGATAAAGCAGTCGTGACCCGAAAAGTTGGTTTATCTTACTATGAACTTTCATCCGAAAATGGAAAAATAATTGGTGTATACCATGCAAAAGATCTACAGAAGATACCTTAATTATATAAATTATCTTTTTCCATCTAATGCTCTGCTAAAAATTAAATTATTTTTATTTTTGAAATCGCATTATCAGGTTTGTAATGGACAATTTATTAGCTAAGCAAATCTACCTAGGATTTTTTTTTTTATTCTATGTAATTATAATTTCAAATTTTAATTGGCACGCCCACCATATATTGCCCATCTATGAACACTAAACATTTCATTTCCGTGGTTACCATCACTATACCTAACGTACTCTTGTTGCGCAAATTTAATTTTTGCTCTACACTAATTTGGACCTATATAAAAAAAAAAAAAAACAAAAACAAAAAAAAAAAAAAGAAAGAACGTTAACTGATCGTGCGGCGCTATTAATTATCAGCGGCAACTTCTTCGTAATGATCATTCAATGTATCAAAATATTTTAAAGAGCTAAATATATATGGTAAAATTAAATAAATTAAACATCTTTTATATTAAAACCAGTAAATTAATAATCTTTAAAGTAAATAATACCAGATCAGTTAAACTATAATATAAATAAAAAAATTATAAAGTATAAGAATACAGAAAGTGCTATTCTAAAATAATTTATTGGAAAAATAAAGTTAATATAAAATTATAAGAAATTAATTATAAAATTAATAATATTAATTAAATAAAATTCAGATAATCTATCAATTAAAATTTATAGATTTATAAATTTAAACTAATACTTATTATGAATATATAACATTAAAAAAAAAAATAATAATAATAATAATAATATAAGGGCATCTATGAATTAGTAAGACCGACCGAATTGCTTAAGACATACAAATCGGAGATTTACCGTATGCTAAACACGCGTTTTGGTAACTGATCTCAAGCTCAGCTTAGATCAGAGTATAAAAGCCTAAACGGCATAGTTATCATTCTCTTACATCAAGTTAACGCGCAGTAAAGTCTAAAAATTTCTTCAAACAACATTAAATCGCTTATAAGTAATTTAAGTTTTGGAAAACGTGGTATTTCTTAAAAAGTTGGAAAAATTAAAGATTAAAAAGGAAAAAAAAAGAAAAAAAAACAAAGTAAAGTAAATCATTAAAAATTAGAGTGAAGCAATAATTTAATCAATAATAATTTTACAGAAGTTTTGTTGCAAAAGATTACGTGCTTAAAAATCAACGCAAAATCAACAATTTTGTCCAACGAAGCACCTTGGGGCTTCCCAAGGTCTGGACACTCTAGAAGCTCTAAGGAATTTGTATTTCAAAGACCGCAGCGAAGCATCTTAATTTTGCGCTGCATCTGTATACATAACTCAGCGGAGCACCCACTCAGCGGAGCACCCCTATTGGATACGTTGCAATTTTATCGCGCAAAAGTGTTAACGAAACAACAAAACTAAAAATATGTTTAAACGCATCTAAAGCAGACTGTATTATATTAAAAATCTGTTCGTCAAGGTCTTGATAATTCCGCGAAAGTTAACCTAAAACTCGGTTTCGAAATGCCTATGTAAAAGAAAAACAAAACATAAACCAACAAAATAACATATAAATGTAAAACTAAAATAACGCATAACTTGATTTAACTTAATCTATATCTATAACTTAACCTTAAAATCAAAAACAAAATTAAACTTAAAGTAACTAAAATGCCTTAACAATTAAGTTTAAAAATACTTTATTCTAAATTCAAACATTTTTTTTTGTAGTTATAATTTGTTTTCATATTCATTATGTAAAGATTTATGCAAATTTTTTTTATTTTGAAATTAAAATATTTTTTTTATAACTTCTTATAAAGATAAATTTTGTTAAAAAAGAGATACACCCTAATGTATCTCTTACAGAATTGGCATTCTTGAGCATACATACATATAAGCTTTTCTTTTCTCTAGTATGACTTAAACGTGCGTAAAATACAATTCATTGATAAACATAAGCAACAACAACATCGTCGTCGCTAGGCCTAACGTCGCATCGATGGAGATAAAATCAAGTAAGTTTCTCAATTTCTATATGAATATCAAAATTATTTTAAACTTAACATAAGGTTAACATTTAGTTAGCATAAAAGTTTATAAGTATGTTATCTAAGTCCACTTTTAAAACATAATTTACAACAACACTACTTAATGTGAGAATGCATTCTACAACATGCTCTCTCGTATTAAGTTGTTTATATTTTTTTTTATTATGTTCCACGCTCTTGATCGAATAACTCATAATCTCTATAATTTGCATTTTTCTAACTTAATTTTTTTTTCTCATTCTCACCATGTTAAATTAGTTGTATTTTTATCTCTACTCTCACTTACCGTAGTAACAGTGTTGCCTTGACACTGCTATTATCTACTACTTAAACATAACTACTTAAAATACAGATAACTTTTAAACTCATTAGTTGAACAAACATATTCTTTTTCTATCTATCTTAAACTTAATGTATTATTAAAATTTTACAATAAAATAAATTATAACAATAAGAAATATGGAAACTTTATACATAACTATTAAATTGCCTTGCAAGACATGAAATAATTTCATGCATAAATATTTTTACCTTATTGTTAACATATAATGATAATATCTTTTAGTATCTGTCTATCCCAATAAAATATAACGTACTTTGGTTATAGTGAACGAAATGTTTATAGTGCAGTTTCTAATAAATCTTAATGAATTAATAAATTGGAATTTATTTTGTGAATTTGAAATCTAAAGATGCCTTATTGATTTGATTCGTCGTAGTCCGTCGTCGTTAGTCATGTTATTATCTCGAGTTTAATTTAATTCAAGTTAGCTTGTGATAGGGGCAATAAAATCATAAATGTAACTTATTGCCAAGGTAGGGTGGGTAAAGAATGAGGACCGACTCCACCTTTGGTTCCTCAATATCTGGTAAGGTAGTGAAAGGGTTAACTGAGAAGGTTTTGTCGGGTTTTGTTTTGGTTAGTTTCTGGTCTATTTAAAGTTTATTTTTTTTTTTATTTCAAAGTGCACATAATAATATTGTTGTAATGCTTTTTGAGTTGAGAACTAGGAAGAACCCCGACCATTTCGACGAGCTAGCTAGTGCATCGCTAGATGTGCACACCCACCGAAACTCTTAACTCAGGTAACATCTTATCTTCTGTTTTGATTCTTTAGGAGATAAACGTTTTTGACTAAGGTTTGAATAAGAACTAATATTTTAGTTTTTCTAAGAACCAAATAATAAAGTCGAAGAAAAACCATAAAACGCACATTACACAATTGGCGCCCAACGTGGGGCCCGACGAAAATAAGATCGTTGAATTTTGCATTTCACCTGTGATAAAGAGCAGTTTAAATCGTTTTCGCTTGTTACGTTTAAATAACTTTTGTCAACCCCACACATATGATATAAAACCGTTTTAGTTCAGATTAAGCTTTTTTTTGGAAATTTGTTAGTCACGATTTGTTTTTCCTTTCTCTTGGAGTTTGCTATGAGTTTCGGTTTTATCTGGATCCATCGACCAGAGATAATGATTATATTTTCTGGCTACAAACTATGCTATGTATAGTCCATCTAGCTTAGTGTTGTATTTCTTTAGTTTGCTTTTATCTTTTGATTTTAGTGGATAGTTTCGGAGTTTAGCAGAGTTGAGATTGGCTTGATTCGCTAACCAAATTGTACACACAGAGATAAACAGTATTTAATTTTTTTTTTTCCTTTAGTTTCTGATTTTCATTGAAATACCTTATCAGTTTAACCAGTTCCTAATTACCTGATATTTTTTATTGCATGACGATGATTGACGGACGAATTTTGATATAGTTTTTTTTTATCGTTTTTTTATTATGGCTGTAAGACACAGCAACGAAAACTTAGATAATCCTTTGGGGATTGAAAATTATCCTTTTTGTAGCGTATGACATGAAGAACTTAAGCAGGATCAACCGCTTATGTTAACTTCATGTCAACATAGGTTTCACAAAATATGCATAATGGGTTGGCTTCAAAATTCTACTACCTGTCCTTTGTGTAGACAAACTTGTGAGTCTTCAAAACTAACTCTTATAAGTAACTCAGATTTAAATAATCTATTGAATTCAGGTTCTTCTGCCACTGGCAGCAATAATTCCACGAGGGGAGAAAGTATTATTCCGAACTTTCCCTCTCAAACAATTAAAGAAAGAAACCCTAAAAGTAATATAAACAGAGGGGCTACTCCTAAACGAGGTAGACCTGTTACTCGTTCTATGAATAACAAGTCTAAACGAAATTATCTTGATTGGACCTATAGAGATTCTAATATAACGGATCAAATCACTTTCTCTAATGTCAACAGTCCGAAACAGTCACAACATCCGACTGAACAGTATTTAAATAAAGATGACGTTAGAAATATTGCGACAACCCTAATTCAGGGCGAGCAAAATAAGTTGGTGCAAGAACTGAGTTCATTCATTTCTAATACTATTGAAGAGACAATGAAGAAACAACTAGAATCTTTAACAATTCGTGATCAGCCAGTTCAGCCCGAATGGCCACGAGAACTTCCTCCATCTTTGAACCACAATGAACAACCCATTCCTTTGTTTCAACCAGTATTGAACCCACAAAATTCTTTGCGGGACTCCAATCGCTCTAACTTAACTAACCAACCTGAGAAAGCTTCGAATATTATTCAGAATTGGCAGTTAAAGTTCGATGGCTCAAAACATAGTATACCGATAGATGAGTTTATATACCGTTTACAATCTCTAACCGGACAGACTTTAAATAACGATTACCAACTTCTTTGTGATAATCTACATTTGCTATTTATTGGCAAATCTAAAGACTGGTTTTGGAAATTCCATCGACGAAACCCTAGATTTGGATGGGATACTTTTCGTAGAGAATTTCGAAAGAAATATGAAGATACTTTAACTGACTTTGATATAATGGAGAAAATAAGAAAACGTAAACAAAGGGACCATGAGAGCTTCGATGAGTATCAAACTTCTATTGAAAATCTCATTGATCGAATGCAACATGAGGTCTCGGAGTTGGAACTAGTTGACATACTTCAGAGAAACCTAAAACCTAACTTACGTTACGAGCTTCTTCATTTAAACATACGCACTATCGCACGGTTACGCGAAGAAGTTAGAAAACATGAGTCATTCTTTCATGAATTTGGCACGCATGTTAAACCTAAAATATCTTGGCAAAGAAACAACATCTCAGAAATTGAAGAGGACTCAAATGATACCTGTGTTCAAATCGATGATGAAATTCTTGAGGTGCAGCGTAACAATTTTGCAATTAAATGCTGGAATTGTGATAAACAAGGCCATCGCTATGACGATTGTCTAGAACAACGCAAAATTTTCTGTTATGGCTGTGGTAAGAAGGATACTTTTAAGCCTAGATGTAATGTTTGCAACATTTCGGAAAACCGGAAAAGGGATGTGGCGATCAACACCATTCTGTCACATCCGGGCAAGACACTGTAGAAACTGAATTTCAAAACGTTTCTACTCAAACCAATTTTGATTTATCAATTTTTCCATCGACAATTCTTCCTAGGAATTGCTCACAATATAAACCAATTTTGAAACCGATAGTTCCATATCATGAGCGACTTGCGAATTATAAACAAGTTCGTCATCGTATTTTTTCTGAGTTTGCGAGTAAATCTGTCGCTTATAAACCTAAACGCTCCACCAACCGGTTGCGATCATTTTGGAAAGATGTTGTGCAAACCAGAAAAAGATTAATTTCAGCTATCATTTCAGATACGGATAATCGACTTTACACGGATGTAAATATTTGTGGTAAAACTTATGTTGCTCTTCTTGATTCAGGAGCTACTATAAGTTGTATCGGCAATATGGCTGCTAAATCTATTTTAGCGGATGTTAAACTTAAGAAGTGCTTTGGCAATGTCAAAACTGCCAATGGTTCCTTATGTTCAGTAAGTGGAAAGTTTTCCACTGACTTGACATATCGTAATATAACTAAGAAAATTGAATTATTTGTTATTCCATCACTTAAGCAGGATGTCTATTTGGGTATTGACTTTTGGAGAGAGTTTGGTTTAGTAGATACCCTTCTGAATAAACATGTAGTATCAGAACTTGATATTGGTAAAGAGCTACAACCAGCTGATGTGCCAAAGATGCATTTGCTTAGTGATGAACAGAACACTCGATTAAAATTAGTTGTTGATGTGTTTCCCTCATTTGATCGAGAAGGATTAGGGAGGACTAGTCTGATTGAACATTCCATTGATGTGGGTACAGCGAAACCTGTAAAACAACGTCATTGGCCTGTTTCACCAGCCATAGAAAAACTTATGTTCACAGAAATCGATCAAATGTTAGCTTTAGATGTTATTGAAGAATCTTCAAGTCCATGGAATAGTAACTGCGTTCTTGTCAGACGTGGAAACAAATATCGATTATGTTTGGACTCTAGAGAGGTAAACAAACATACAATTAAAGACGCATATCCACTTCCGCATATCGATGGGATATTGAGTCGTCTGCCACCTGCTCGTTATATAACTGGACTAGACATGAAGCATGCTTTCTGGCAGATTCCTCTCGAGGAAAAATCTAGGCAAGCTACTGCTTTTACAATTCCAAACAGGCCGTTATACCAATTCAAAGTTATGCCTTTCGGCTTATGTAACGCGCCACAAACTCTTTGTCGTCTCATGGATCGCGTTCTACCAGCAAACCTTCGCGATCGTGTTTTTATATATCTTGATGATTTGCTTATTTTATCCGAGGATTTTGATTCTCACTTGATTCTCTTGCAAGAAGTTGCTCTTCACTTACGAAAAGCGAATTTGACAATCAATATTGCCAAGTCAAAGTTTTGTATGACCGAAATAAAATATCTTGGTTTTATTATTGGGCAAGGTCAAGTTAAGACTGATCCGGATAAAATTGAAGCTATTGTAAACTTTCCTGTCCCATCTTCCGTGAAGCAAGTGAGAAGTTTTCTTGGTCTAGCGGGATGGTACAGAAGATTTATTGATAATTTTGCTACCATTACATTGTCTTTGACAGAATTACTAAAAAAAGGTAAGACTTTTGTTTGGAACCAAGAAGCTCAAGCTTCTTTCGATCAACTAAAAACTCTGCTATCTTCTGCTCCAATACTTGTCACACCTAACTTTTCAAAAAAATTTATTTTGCAATGTGATGCTAGTTTATTTGGTCTTGGTTGTGTTCTCGCACAAGAAAACGATGAAGGCATAGAGCTTCCCATAGCTTTCATGTCGACCAAATTAACTAAAGCGCAGCGTAATAATTCAGTCACTGAGTTAGAGTGCCTCGCTGTAGTTCAGGGAATTAAGAAATTTCGCGCATATATAGAAGGTCAGGAATTCAAAGTGATCACCGATCACGCCAGCCTTCAATGGTTAATGCGACAAAAGGACCTCTCAGGACGTTTGGCAAGGAGGGCTCTTAAACTCCAGGGATTTTCGTTCACGATAAGCCACCGCAAAGGTTCGGAAAACGTCGTTGCTGACACGCTTTCAAGAGAGCCAGAAAATTTTGTGGTCGAACTTGAAGACATTGGACCCATTATTGATATATCGTCTAAACATTTTCGATCGGATAGTTATGTGAAACTAAAATCTTTTATTATGGAAAATCAAAACAAATTACCAGATATTAAAATCGTGGAAGATTATATTTATAAGCGAATAGAACACGCCACAGGCGATCCTGAACAAGAAGAAAACTCTTGGAAGCTTTGGGTTCCTAACGAGCTCATCTCTGACGTTACGTATAGAGCACATAATCCACCAAGTTCAGCGCATTGTGGAATCGCTAAAACGATAGAGAAACTTAAAAGGCACTTGTTTTGGCCGAAGATGATGACACAAATTCGAGATTATGTTGGCAAATGTGAAACGTGTCGATGTACGAAAAGTGTTAACAAAACATTGCGACCACCGATGGGTCGTCCTCTCATGTCTGAGCGTCCATTCCAAAAATTATGTCTCGATATTTTAGGACCATATCCACGATCTAAACAAGGTCATATAGGTTTACTTATAATTGTTGATTATTTCACTAAATTTCATTTTCTTCATCCTCTTAAGAAGTTTACTTCTAAAGCAATATGCCAATATCTTGAAAATAATATATTTTTTACTTTTGGTGTACCTGAAACTGTCCTGACAGACAATGGAGCACAGTTTCGTTCAGGTTTGTTCGAGTCATTTCTAACCCGATTTGGTGTAAGCCACATTTGTACTGCTGTCTACTCACCTCAGGCAAATGCATCTGAAAGAGTAAATAGATCAATTATTGCCGCCATAAGAGCATACATTGGAAATGATCATTCAAACTGGGATGCGAACCTTATAGAAATATCTTGTGCGTTACGCTCTACCATACATCAAAGCACAGGGTATTCTCCATACTTTCTTTTGTTTGGCCAGAATATGATGTTGCATGGAAAAGACTACCTACTTCTTAAAAAGCTTGATTTAGTTTCAGATGACAATAGGTAAGATTTCCCTGACGCTCTCAAATTGATTCGATATCATGCCAAAGAAAACATAAACAAATCTCATGAGGGTAATGCTAAACGTTATAATTTACGAAGTCGAGAAATTCAATTTAAGATCGGCGAAGCTGTTCTTGCCAGAAATTTTGTCCAAAGCAGTGCTATTAAGAAGTTCAACGCAAAACTTGCACCTACATTTGTTAAAGCAGTCGTGACCCGAAAAGTTGGTTTATCTTACTATGAACTTTCATCCGAAAATGGAAAAATAATTGGTGTATACCATGCAAAAGATCTACAGAAGATACCTTAATTATATAAATTATCTTTTTCCATCTAATGCTCTGCTAAAAATTAAATTATTTTTATTTTTGAAATCGCATTATCAGGTTTGTAATGGACAATTTATTAGCTAAGCAAATCTACCTAGGATTTTTTTTTTTATTCTATGTAATTATAATTTCAAATTTTAATTGGCACGCCCACCATATATTGCCCATCTATGAACACTAAACATTTCATTTCCGTGGTTACCATCACTATACCTAACGTACTCTTGTTGCGCAAATTTAATTTTTGCTCTACACTAATTTGGACCTATATAAAAAAAAAAAAAAACAAAAACAAAAAAAAAAAAAAGAAAGAACGTTAACTGATCGTGCGGCGCTATTAATTATTAGCGGCAACTTCTTCGTAATGATCATTCAATGTATCAAAATATTTTAAAGAGCTAAATATATATGGTAAAATTAAATAAATTAAACATCTTTTATATTAAAACCTTAAAGTAAATAATACCAGATCAGTTAAACTATAATATAAATAAAAAAATTATAAAGTATAAGAATACAGAAAGTGCTATTCTAAAATAAGTTATTGGAAAAATAAAGTTAATATAAAATTATAAGAAATTAATTATAAAATTAATAATATTAATTAAATAAAATTCAGATAATCTATCACTTAAAATTTATAGATTTATAAATTTAAACTTATACTTATTATGAATATATAACATTAAAAAAAAAATAATAATAATAATAATAATATAAGGGCATCTATGAATTAGTAAGACCGACCGAATTGCTTAAGACATACAAATCGGAGATTTACCGTATGCTAAACACGCGTTTTGGTAACTGATCTCAAGCTCAGCTTAGATCAGAGTATAAAAGCCTAAACGGCATAGTTATCATTCTCTTACATCAACTTAACGCGCAGTAAAGTCTAAAAATTTCTTCAAACAACATTAAATCGCTTATAAGTAATTTAAGTTTTGGAAAACGTGGTATTTCTTAAAAAGTTGGAAAAATTAAAGATTAAAAAGGAAAAAAAAAGAAAAAAAACAAAGTAAAGTAAATCATTAAAAATTAGAGTGAAGCAATAATTTAATCAATAATAATTTTACAGAAGTTTTGTTGCAAAAGATTACGTGCTTAAAAATCAACGCAAAATCAACAATTTTGTCCAACGAAGCACCTTGGGGCTTCCCAAGGTCTGGACACTCTAGAAGCTCTAAGGAATTTGTATTTCAAGGACCGCAGCGAAGCATCTTAATTTTGCGCTGCATCTGTATACATAACTCAGCGGAGCACCCACTCAGCGGAGCACCCCTATTGGATACGTTGCAATTTTATCGCGCAAAAGTGTTAACGAAACAACAAAACTAAAAATATGTTTAAACGCATCTAAAGCAGACTGTATTATATTAAAAATCTGTTCGTCAAGGTCTTGATAATTCCGCGAAAGTTAACCTAAAACTCGGTTTCGAAATGCCTATGTAAAAGAAAAACAAAACATAAACCAACAAAATAACATATAAATGTAAAACTAAAATAACGCATAACTTGATTTAACTTAATCTATATCTATAACTTAACCTTAAAATCAAAAACAAAATTAAACTTAAAGTAACTAAAATGCCTTAACAATTAAGTTTAAAAATACTTTATTCTAAATTCAAACATTTTTTTTTGTAGTTATAATTTGTTTTCATATTCATTATGTAAAGATTTATGCAAATTTTTTTTATTTTGAAATTAAAATATTTTTTTTATAACTTCTTATAAAGATAAATTTTGTTAAAAAAGAGATACACCCTAATGTATCTCTTACAGAATTGGCATTCTTGAGCATACATACATATAAGCTTTTCTTTTCTCTAGTATGACTTAAACGTGCGTAAAATACAATTCATTGATAAACATAAGCAACAACAACATCGTCGTCGCTAGGCCTAACGTCGCATCGATGGAGATAAAATCAAGTAAGTTTCTCAATTTCTATATGAATATCAAAATTATTTTAAACTTAACATAAGGTTAACATTTAGTTAACATAAAAGTTTATAAGTATGTTATCTAAGTCCACTTTTAAAACATAATTTACAACAACACTACTTAATGTGAGAATGCATTCTACAACATGCTCTCTCGTATTAAGTTGTTTATATTTTTTTTTATTATGTTCCACGCTCTTGATCGAATAACTCATAATCTCTATAATTTGCATTTTTCTAACTTAATTTTTTTTTCTCATTCTCACCATGTTAAATTAGTTGTATTTTTATCTCTACTCTCACTTACCGTAGTAACAGTGTTGCCTTGACACTGCTATTATCTACTACTTAAACATAACTACTTAAAATACAGATAACTTTTAAACTCATTAGTTGAACAAACATATTCTTTTTCTATCTATCTTAAACTTAATGTATTATTAAAATTTTACAATAAAATAAATTATAACAATAAGAAATATGGAAACTTTATACATAACTATTAAATTGCCTTGCAAGACATGAAATAATTTCATGCATAAATATTTTTACCTTATTGTTAACATATAATGATAATATCTTTTAGTATCTGTCTATCCCAATAAAATATAACGTACTTTGGTTATAGTGAACGAAATGTTTATAGTGCAGTTTCTGATAAATCTTAATGAATTAATAAATTGGAATTTATTTTGTGAATTTGAAATCTAAAGATGCCTTATTGATTTGATTCGTCGTAGTCCGTCGTCGTTAGTCATGTTATTATCTCGAGTTTAATTTAATTCAAGTTAGCTTGTGATAGGGGCAATAAAATCATAAATGTAACTTATTGCCAAGGTAGGGTGGGTAAAGAATGAGGACCGACTCCACCTTTGGTTCCTCAATATCTGGTAAGGTAGTGAAAGGGTTAACTGAGAAGGTTTTGTCGGGTTTTGTTTTGGTTAGTTTCTGGTCTATTTAAAGTTTATTTTTTTTTTTATTTCAAAGTGCACATAATAATATTGTTGTAATGCTTTTTGAGTTGAGAACTAGGAAGAACCCCGACCATTTCGACGAGCTAGCTAGTGCATCGCTAGATGTGCACACCCACCGAAACTCTTAACTCAGGTAACATCTTATCTTCTGTTTTGATTCTTTAGGAGATAAACGTTTTTGACTAAGGTTTGAATAAGAACTAATATTTTAGTTTTTCTAAGAACCAAATAATAAAGTCGAAGAAAAACCATAAAACGCACATTACACAATTGGCGCCCAACGTGGGGCCCGACGAAAATAAGATCGTTGAATTTTGCATTTCACCTGTGATAAAGAGCAGTTTAAATCGTTTTCGCTTGTTACGTTTAAATAACTTTTGTCAACCCCACACATATGATATAAAACCGTTTTAGTTCAGATTAAGCTTTTTTTTGGAAATTTGTTAGTCACGATTTGTTTTTCCTTTCTCTTGGAGTTTGCTATGAGTTTCGGTTTTATCTGGATCCATCGACCAGAGATAATGATTATATTTTCTGGCTACAAACTATGCTATGTATAGTCCATCTAGCTTAGTGTTGTATTTCTTTAGTTTGCTTTTATCTTTTGATTTTAGTGGATAGTTTCGGAGTTTAGCAGAGTTGAGATTGGCTTGATTCGCTAACCAAATTGTACACACAGAGATAAACAGTATTTAATTTTTTTTTTTCCTTTAGTTTCTGATTTTCATTGAAATACCTTATCAGTTTAACCAGTTCCTAATTACCTGATATTTTTTATTGCATGACGATGATTGACGGACGAATTTTGATATAGTTTTTTTTTATCGTTTTTTTATTATGGCTGTAAGACACAGCAACGAAAACTTAGATAATCCTTTGGGGATTGAAAATGATCCTTTTTGTAGCGTATGACATGAAGAACTTAAGCAGGATCAACCGCTTATGTTAACTTCATGTCATCATAGGTTTCACAAAATATGCATAATGGGTTGGCTTCAAAATTCTACTACCTGTCCTATGTGTAGACAAACTTGTGAGTCTTCAAAACTAACTCTTATAAGTAACTCAGATTTAAATAATCTATTGAATTCAGGTTCTTCTGCCACTGGCAGCAATAATTCCACGAGGGGAGAAAGTATTATTCCGAACTTTCCCTCTCAAACAATTAAAGAAAGAAACCCTAAAAGTAATATAAACAGAGGGGCTACTCCTAAACGAGGTAGACCTGTTACTCGTTCTATGAATAACAAGTCTAAACGAAATTATCTTGATTGGACCTATAGAGATTCTAATATAACGGATCAAATCACTTTCTCTAATGTCAACAGTCCGAAACAGTCACAACATCCGACTGAACAGTATTTAAATAAAGATGACGTTAGAAATATTGCGACAACCCTAATTCAGGGCGAGCAAAATAAGTTGGTGCAAGAACTGAGTTCATTCATTTCTAATACTATTGAAGAGACAATGAAGAAACAACTAGAATCTTTAACAATTCGTGATCAGCCAGTTCAGCCCGAATGGCCACGAGAACTTCCTCCATCTTTGAACCACAATGAACAACCCATTCCTTTGTTTCAACCAGTATTGAACCCACAAAATTCTTTGCGGGACTCCAATCGCTCTAACTTAACTAACCAACCTGAGAAAGCTTCGAATATTATTCAGAATTGGCAGTTAAAGTTCGATGGCTCAAAACATAGTATACCGATAGATGAGTTTATATACCGTTTACAATCTCTAACCGGACAGACTTTAAATAACGATTACCAACTTCTTTGTGATAATCTACATTTGCTATTTATTGGCAAATCTAAAGACTGGTTTTGGAAATTCCATCGACGAAACCCTAGATTTGGATGGGATACTTTTCGTAGAGAATTTCGAAAGAAATATGAAGATACTTTAACTGACTTTGATATAATGGAGAAAATAAGAAAACGTAAACAAAGGGACCATGAGAGCTTCGATGAGTATCAAACTTCTATTGAAAATCTCATTGATCGAATGCAACATGAGGTCTCGGAGTTGGAACTAGTTGACATACTTCAGAGAAACCTAAAACCTAACTTACGTTACGAGCTTCTTCATTTAAACATACGCACTATCGCACGGTTACGCGAAGAAGTTAGAAAACATGAGTCATTCTTTCATGAATTTGGCACGCATGTTAAACCTAAAATATCTTGGCAAAGAAACAACATCTCAGAAATTGAAGAGGACTCAAATGATACCTGTGTTCAAATCGATGATGAAATTCTTGAGGTGCAGCGTAACAATTTTGCAATTAAATGCTGGAATTGTGATAAACAAGGCCATCGCTATGACGATTGTCTAGAACAACGCAAAATTTTCTGTTATGGCTGTGGTAAGAAGGATACTTTTAAGCCTAGATGTAATGTTTGCAACATTTCGGAAAACCGGAAAAGGGATGTGGCGATCAACACCATTCTGTCACATCCGGGCAAGACACTGTAGAAACTGAATTTCAAAACGTTTCTACTCAAACCAATTTTGATTTATCAATTTTTCCATCGACAATTCTTCCTAGGAATTGCTCACAATATAAACCAATTTTGAAACCGATAGTTCCATATCATGAGCGACTTGCGAATTATAAACAAGTTCGTCATCGTATTTTTTCTGAGTTTGCGAGTAAATCTGTCGCTTATAAACCTAAACGCTCCACCAACCGGTTGCGATCACTTTGGAAAGATGTTGTGCAAACCAGAAAAAGATTAATTTCAGCTATCATTTCAGATACGGATAATCGACTTTACACGGATGTAAATATTTGTGGTAAAACTTATGTTGCTCTTCTTGATTCAGGAGCTACTATAAGTTGTATCGGCAATATGGCTGCTAAATCTATTTTAGCGGATGTTAAACTTAAGAAGTGCTTTGGCAATGTCAAAACTGCCAATGGTTCCTTATGTTCAGTAAGTGGAAAGTTTTCCACTGACTTGACATATCGTAATATAACTAAGAAAATTGAATTATTTGTTATTCCATCACTTAAGCAGGATGTCTATTTGGGTATTGACTTTTGGAGAGAGTTTGGTTTAGTAGATACCCTTCTGAATAAACATGTAGTATCAGAACTTGATATTGGTAAAGAGCTACAACCAGCTGATGTGCCAAAGATGCATTTGCTTAGTGATGAACAGAACACTCGATTAAAATTAGTTGTTGATATGTTTCCCTCATTTGATCGAGAAGGATTAGGGAGGACTAGTCTGATTGAACATTCCATTGATGTGGGTACAGCGAAACCTGTAAAACAACGTCATTGGCCTGTTTCACCAGCCATAGAAAAACTTATGTTCACAGAAATCGATCAAATGTTAGCTTTAGATGTTATTGAAGAATCTTCAAGTCCATGGAATAGTAACTGCGTTCTTGTCAGACGTGGAAACAAATATCGATTATGTTTGGACTCTAGAGAGGTAAACAAACATACAATTAAAGACGCATATCCACTTCCGCATATCGATGGGATATTGAGTCGTCTGCCACCTGCTCGTTATATAACTGGACTAGACATGAAGCATGCTTTCTGGCAGATTCCTCTCGAGGAAAAATCTAGGCAAGCTACTGCTTTTACAATTCCAAACAGGCCGTTATACCAATTCAAAGTAATGCCTTTCGGCTTATGTAACGCGCCACAAACTCTTTGTCGTCTCATGGATCGCGTTCTACCAGCAAACCTTCGCGATCGTGTTTTTATATATCTTGATGATTTGCTTATTTTATCCGAGGATTTTGATTCTCACTTGATTCTCTTGCAAGAAGTTGCTCTTCACTTACGAAAAGCGAATTTGACAATCAATATTGCCAAGTCAAAGTTTTGTATGACCGAAATAAAATATCTTGGTTTTATTATTGGGCAAGGTCAAGTTAAGACTGATCCGGATAAAATTGAAGCTATTGTAAACTTTCCTGTCCCATCTTCCGTGAAGCAAGTGAGAAGTTTTCTTGGTCTAGGGGGATGGTACAGAAGATTTATTGATAATTTTGCTACCATTACTTTGTCTTTGACAGAATTACTAAAAAAAGGTAAGACTTTTGTTTGGAACCAAAGAGCTCAAGCTTCTTTCGATCAACTAAAAACTCTGCTATCTTCTGCTCCAATACTTGTCACACCTAACTTTTCAAAAAAATTTATTTTGCAATGTGATGCTAGTTTATTTGGTCTTGGTTGTGTTCTCGCACAAGAAAACGATGAAGGCATAGAGCTTCCCATAGCTTTCATGTCGACCAAATTAACTAAAGCGCAGCGTAATAATTCAGTCACTGAGTTAGAGTGCCTCGCTGTAGTTCAGGGAATTAAGAAATTTCGCGCATATATAGAAGGTCAGGAATTCAAAGTGATCACAGTGGGCTCTTAAACTCCAGGGATTTTCGTTCACGATAAGCCACCGCAAAGGTTCGGAAAACGTCGTTGCTGACACGCTTTCAAGAGAGCCAGAAAATTTTGTGGTCGAACTTGAAGACATTGGACCCATTATTGATATATCGTCTGAACATTTTCGATCGGATAGTTATGTGAAACTAAAATCTTTTATTATGGAAAATCAAAGCAAATTACCAGATATTAAAATCGTGGAAGATTATATTTATAAGCGAATAGAACACGCCACAGGCGATCCTGAACAAGAAGAAAACTCTTGGAAGCTTTGGGTTCCTAACGAGCTCATCTCTGACGTTACGTATAGAGCACATTATCCACCAAGTTCAGCGCATTGTGGAATCGCTAAAACGATAGAGAAACTTAAAAGGCACTTGTTTTGGCCGAAGATGATGACACAAATTCGAGATTATGTTGGCAAATGTGAAACGTGTCGATGTACGAAAAGTGTTAACAAAACATTGCGACCACCGATGGGTCGTCCTCTCATGTCTGAGCGTCCATTCCAAAAATTATGTCTCGATATTTTAGGACCATATCCACGATCTAAACAAGGTCATATAGGTTTACTTATAATTGTTGATTATTTCACTAAATTTCATTTTCTTCATCCTCTTAAGAAGTTTACTTCTAAAGCAATATGCCAATATCTTGAAAATAATATATTTTTTACTTTTGGTGTACCTGAAACTGTCCTGACAGACAATGGAGCACAGTTTCGTTCAGGTTTGTTCGAGTCATTTCTAACCCGATTTGGTGTAAGCCACATTTGTACTGCTGTCTACTCACCTCAGGCAAATGCATCTGAAAGAGTAAATAGATCAATTATTGCCGCCATAAGAGCATACATTGGAAATGATCATTCAAACTGGGATGCGAACCTTATAGAAATATCTTGTGCGTTACGCTCTACCATACATCAAAGCACAGGGTATTCTCCATACTTTCTTTTGTTTGGCCAGAATATGATGTTGCATGGAAAAGACTACCTACTTCTTAAAAAGCTTGATTTAGTTTCAGATGACACTAGGTTAGATTTCCCTGACGCTCTCAAATTGATTCGATATCATGCCAAAGAAAACATAAACAAATCTCATGAGGGTAATGCTAAACGTTGTAATTTACGAAGTCGAGAAATTCAATTTAAGAACGGCGAAGCTGTTCTTGCCAGAAATTTTGTCCAAAGCAGTGCTATTAAGAAGTTCAACGCAAAACTTGCACCACATTTGTTAAAGCAGTCGTGACCCGAAAAGTTGGTTTATCTTACTATGAACTTTCATCCGAAAATGGAAAAATAATTGGTGTATACCATGCAAAAGATCTACAGAAGATACCTTAATTATATAAATTATCTTTTTCCATCTAATGCTCTGCTAAAAATTAAATTATTTTTATTTTTGAAATCGCATTATCAGGTTTGTAATGGACAATTTATTAGCTAAGCAAATCTACCTAGGATTTTTTTTTTTTATTTTATGTAATTATAATTTCAAATTTTAATTGGCACGCCCACCATATATTGCCCATCTATGAACACTAAACATTTCATTTCCGTGGTTACCATCACTATACCTAACGTACTCTTGTTGCGCAAATTTAATTTTTGCTCTACACTAATTTGGACCTATATAAAAAAAAAAAAAAAAACAAAAACAAAAAAAAAAAAAGAAAGAACGTTAACTGATCGTGCGGCGCTATTAATTATTAGCGGCAACTTCTTCGTAATGATCATTCAATGTATCAAAATATTTTAAAGAGCTAAATATATATGGTAAAATTAAATAAATTAAACATCTTTTATATTAAAACCTTAAAGTAAATAATACCAGATCAGTTAAACTATAATATAAATAAAAAGTTATAAAATATAAGAATACAGAAAGTGCTATTCTAAAATAAGTTATTGGAAAAATAAAGTTAATATAAAATTATAAGAAATTAATTATAAAATTAATAATATTAATTAAATAAAATTCAGATAATCTATCACTTAAAATTTATAGATTTATAAATTTAAACTTATACTTATTATGAATATATAACATTAAAAAAAAAAAATAATAATAATAATAATAATAATATAAGGGCATCTATGAATTAGTAAGACCGACCGAATTGCTTAAGACATACAAATCGGAGATTTACCGTATGCTAAACACGCGTTTTGGTAACTGATCTCAAGCTCAGCTTAGATCAGAGTATAAAAGCCTAAACGGCATAGTTATCATTCTCTTACATCAACTTAACGCGCAGTAAAGTCTAAAAATTTCTTCAAACAACGTTAAATCGCTTATAAGTAATTTAAGTTTTGGAAAACGTGGTATTTCTTAAAAAGTTGGAAAAATTAAAGATTAAAAAGGAAAAAAAAAGAAAAAAACAAAGTAAAGTAAATCATTAAAAATTAGAGTGAAGCAATAATTTAATCAATAATAATTTTACAGAAGTTTTGTTGCAAAAGATTACGTGCTTAAAAATCAACGCAAAATCAACAATTTTGTCCAACGAAGCACCTTGGGGCTTCCCAAGGTCTGGACACTCTAGAAGCTCTAAGGAATTTGTATTTCAAGGACCGCAGCGAAGCATCTTAATTTTGCGCTGCATCTGTATACATAACTCAGCGGAGCACCCACTCAGCGGAGCACCCCTATTGGATACGTTGCAATTTTATCGCGCAAAAGTGTTAACGAAACAACAAAACTAAAAATATGTTTAAACGCATCTAAAGCAGACTGTATTATATTAAAAATCTGTTCGTCAAGGTCTTGATAATTCCGCGAAAGTTAACCTAAAACTCGGTTTCGAAATGCCTATGTAAAAGAAAAACAAAACATAAACCAACAAAATAACATATAAATGTAAAACTAAAATAACGCATAACTTGATTTAACTTAATCTATATCTATAACTTAACCTTAAAATCAAAAACAAAATTAAACTTAAAGTAACTAAAATGCCTTAACAATTAAGTTTAAAAATACTTTATTCTAAATTCAAACATTTTTTTTTGTAGTTATAATTTGTTTTCATATTCATTATGTAAAGATTTATGCAAATTTTTTTTATTTTGAAATTAAAATATTTTTTTTATAACTTCTTATAAAGATAAATTTTGTTAAAAAAGAGATACACCCTAATGTATCTCTTACAGAATTGGCATTCTTGAGCATACATACATATAAGCTTTTCTTTTCTCTAGTATGACTTAAACGTGCGTAAAATACAATTCATTGATAAACATAAGCAACAACAACATCGTCGTCGCTAGGCCTAACGTCGCATCGATGGAGATAAAATCAAGTAAGTTTCTCAATTTCTATATGAATATCAAAATTATTTTAAACTTAACATAAGGTTAACATTTAGTTAACATAAAAGTTTATAAGTATGTTATCTAAGTCCACTTTTAAAACATAATTTACAACAACACTACTTAATGTGAGAATGCATTCTACAACATGCTCTCTCGTATTAAGTTGTTTATATTTTTTTTTATTATGTTCCACGCTCTTGATCGAATAACTCATAATCTCTATAATTTGCATTTTTCTAACTTAATTTTTTTTTCTCATTCTCACCATGTTAAATTAGTTGTATTTTTATCTCTACTCTCACTTACCGTAGTAACAGTGTTGCCTTGACACTGCTATTATCTACTACTTAAACATAACTACTTAAAATACAGATAACTTTTAAACTCATTAGTTGAACAAACATATTCTTTTTCTATCTATCTTAAACTTAATGTATTATTAAAATTTTACAATAAAATAAATTATAACAATAAGAAATATGGAAACTTTATACATAACTATTAAATTGCCTTGCAAGACATGAAATAATTTCATGCATAAATATTTTTACCTTATTGTTAACATATAATGATAATATCTTTTAGTATCTGTCTATCCCAATAAAATATAACGTACTTTGGTTATAGTGAACGAAATGTTTATAGTGCAGTTTCTGATAAATCTTAATGAATTAATAAATTGGAATTTATTTTGTGAATTTGAAATCTAATGATGCCTTATTGATTTGATTCGTCGTAGTCCGTCGTCGTTAGTCATGTTATTATCTCGAGTTTAATTTAATTCAAGTTAGCTTGTGATAGGGGCAATAAAATCATAAATGTAACTTATTGCCAAGGTAGGGTGGGTAAAGAATGAGGACCGACTCCATCTTTGGTTCCTCAATATCTGGTAAGGTAGTGAAAGGGTTAACTGAGAAGGTTTTGTCGGGTTTTGTTTTGGTTAGTTTCTGGTCTATTTAAAGTTTATTTTTTTTTTATTTCAAAGTGCACATAATAATATTGTTGTAATGCTTTTTGAGTTGAGAACTAGGAAGAACCCCGACCATTTCGACGAGCTAGCTAGTGCATCGCTAGATGTGCACACCCACCGAAACTCTTAACTCAGGTAACATCTTATCTTCTGTTTTGATTCTTTAGGAGATAAACGTTTTTGACTAAGGTTTGAATAAGAACTAATATTTTAGTTTTTCGAAGAACCAAATAATAAAGTCGAAGAAAAACCATAAAACGCACATTACATAATCGAACATAAGATAAAACAAATACTTATTAAGTATTTCAGTATTTAAAATTCAAACTTCATCGAGTAAAGTGAAAATTTGTTATTAAGAGGGTTCCAGGGTTTGCTGATTACGAATCTGATGTCGAAATTCAGAAAAACTGAAAAAATGGCACCGAAAAAATTATGCTTTAAAACATTGACGGGCAGCTTTGCACACTTGTGATTGTATGAGTGCATGAAAATATGTATTCATCTCACGTATAGAACGATCAAAGCTTCAGTACCCAAGCAAACGTCAAGCAGACAAGACCTGCGCTTGAGTGTTCCTTGAATGCATGAAAAAAAATTGCGAGATATTACACTGAATAAATTTTATGTTAAGCAAAATTTTTTTATTTTTAGAAAATAACGGCATGGCGCACTGCATGGTGTGTCATAAGGAAGTAAAATTTGCTAATCAAACAATTTTGATTAGCAAAAAGCTGTTTTAATTTTATTTAATATTAATGTTACTAAATGTTAACATATTAGTAGAAATGCCAATTTTCGTTCCTGATTAAAATATATTGGTACTTTCGTTTGGTAAAAAGAAATAATTAAGAGTTGTAAAAATTCTACGAATTAAAAATAAAAATTGAAAATATTTGTAAAACTTCACTTTCTGTATACATATTCTAATAATACATATTATCCATCTGTCGGTCTGTTTGCATTTCATAGTCCGTCCATTGCAAGTTCATTTAAATTCGTTATATAAATCGAAGAACAAAAAAAAAGTCACCCAATGATACTACAAAAAGAGCTTTAGCACTGCTTTGTTTTCAGTGTAAGCTTTAAAGCGCTCCTTAATACATACTCAAGATAAGAAAGTATAGGTGTGCAAAGTTGCCCGTCAATGCTTTAAAACATTTGTTTTAAATATTAAAATTTTCGTTTTAAATTTGTTTTTATATATAAAAACATTGTTTTAAAATGTAATTTTAAAAATATTTGTGATTAACTTAAATGGAATTGTTTCAAGCTCTATTTCAAAAACAAATTTGTTTGAAATTAACACAATTTCATTTCATTTTAATACATATTTCCCTCAGTGTAGTCTTAAAAAATCTGAAAAAAAGGTTATATATAGTAATATCAACATCCGACTCAAATGTTTTATGTTTCATAAAAGATGGATATGAATTTATCCATCACTCCATTTATCCATTTCTTTCATACACTGAGAAAAAAAAACATACATTAAAATTAAACAAAAAATTTTTAAATAGAAATTGAACACCTTTGCGTTTCTACAAAACAAAATTTAAACCAATTGTTTAATTTTGAACTATTTAAAAAAAACTATTTCAACTATAAACTCCTTTCGTTTTTTTAATTGTTTTAATAAAGTGTCAAGTTTCAAAAATATCGATCATAAGAGAAAATAAAAAGTAATTAATTATTTCAATATTAAAAATATTTAAAATGCAAACTTCATCGAATGGTGCTAAAATTTGTTATTCGAAGGGTCCCGAGGTTAGATGACTGAATCTGATGCCAAAAATTCTGAAAAGCTTTTAAAAAATGGCATCAAAAAAATAATGCTTCAAAGTATTTGTTTTAAATTTTAAAATTTTTTTAAAAAAATACAAGAAGGTAAATTGTCAGGACCGCTTTTATAAGATGTCTTGAGATTTTTCAAGGAAGTTGAAACCGTGTTCATATCAATTAGTGGATAACGAATATCGCAAGGTTGTAGATTTAAAGAATTACTTATCGTAAGCAGAAGTTGAATTGGTCATAATCGAACATAAGATAAAACAAATACTTATTAAGTATTTCAGTATTTAAAATTCAAACTTCATCGAGTAAAGTGAAAATTTGTTATTAAGAGTGTTCCAGGGGTTGCTGATTACGAATCTGATGTCGAAATTCAGAAAAACTGAAAAAATGGCACCGAAAAAATTATGCTTTAAAACATTTGTTTTAAATATTAAAATTTTCGTTTTAAATTTGTTTTTACATATAAAAACATTGTTTTAAAATTTAATTTTAAAAATATAAAAATTATTAAATAGTGATGACCAATTGATAATTGATAAACTATATCTAATAACACGGTGTGACGACTAAAAAAGCACAAGCAAACCTTATAGAAATTCTTAAAGAGGAACATGTTGTGAGTCCATCGCACCTTGTCAGACTTCTCAATGTCGACACAATTTTTTGTAATTAATTTTTTAAGTTGAAGTGTTCAAATTTTGTAATGCCGACTTTCATTGAATTTTTACAGCCATTTACCTTGTCGGAAATAAAAACTTAATTGCACTTCTTTTCAGTAGAATTTTACGTGGAATAATGCTGTATAAAAATAAATTTGATTTAATACACAATGAAGCGTGTAGCGAAACAAATTCTTTAGTGCTTCGTTAATTTCACAAAAAAAATCATGTTTCTATGAATTTTTTTGACATAATGTTGCATGAAAAACATTATTATTTTCAAAAAAACTCATTGCGCGTAAATGTACCATTTCATTGAACTCAAAAATATCAAAATCGGTTGAGAATTAGCTGATTGGTGGCAATTTTAACGTTTTTTTTTTCGTCATAAAACACCGATTCCCTTGTATAGGCTTGCTTTTATACAAAGTGTTGCCATTTCGTCAAATCTTAACCGATTTTGGTCATCTTTGAGTCGTTGGAATGAAGGTGCGGTAAGTGACATAAAAAAATACAAAAAATAAAAATGGGTGCTGAAACAGCTGTTACGCGAAATTTAGCGGGTTCTATATTGACAGTTATTTAAAGTTCTATATTGACAATGTCACTAAACATACCTTCTTTCCAACAACTCAAAGATGACCAAAATCGGTTAAGATTTGACGAAATGGCAACACTTTGTATAAAAGCAAGCCTTTACAAGGGAATCGGTGTTTTATGACGAAAAAAAAAACGTTAAAATTGCCACCAATCACCTAATTCTCAACCGATTTTGATATTTTTAGGTTCAATGAAATGGTACATTTACGCGCAATGAGTTTTTTTGAAAATAATAATGTTTTTCATGCAACATTATGTCAAAAAAATTCATAGAAACATGAATTTTTTTGTGAAATTAACGAAGCACTAAAGAATTTGTTTCGCTACACGCTTCATTGTGTATTAAATCAAATTTATTTTTACACAGCCTTATTCTACGTAAAATTCTACTGAAAAGAAGTGCAATTAAGTTTTTATTTCCGACAAGGTAAATGGCTGTAAAAATTCAATGAAAGTCGGCATTACAAAATTTGAACACTTCAACTTAAAAAATTAATTACAAAAAATTGTGACGACATTGAGAAGTCTGACAAGGTGCGATGGACTCACAACATGTTCCTCTTTAAGAATTTCTATAAGGTTTGCTTGTGCTTTTTTTTTTGGTCGATTTCGTCACACAGTGTAATTACATAATTTGTTCTTTTTAAGTTGAACCCTGAGGGAGGATTCGAACGCTTTTATATAGAATGTATGGGATAATTCAGAGTCATTTCAACAGTCGGAAGGTGTGAGTCCTCAGGATACACAAGCGGCATATTAATTGAAACAATATTACATTCAACAACGTAGATAAGGTCTAACAAACGGTTATTCCCATTAAAAAGTCCTTGACTTGAAAGCTCATTTAAAATTGACTTAACAGATGAATGTTCTGAAGATGGCAGGAATACTGCAGAATTTTCGGCACAATGGTTCTAAGAAACATAAGGAAGGTTGAAGCCACCAGTTATAAAAAAGGTGGACGTTAGTCTGAAGTTGAAAGCTGGAGGAATATACGAACATGTTATATAAATTGTCAAAGAATCAAACTTCACAACACAGCAATCGATATCTAAAGACATTATTATTTCTTGTGAGAAGTGTGAAGACTTTTATGTTATAAAAACCCCGCCATAATTGCAAAAACTACCAGCAATAGAGTTTTCTATCTTAGCGGTGTATATTAAAATTGTTTGCCAGAATTTCAGTACTTAAAGTATTAGGTTTATTTATTTTTTATTTATTTGGATAAGCTTAATACAAGCAGTTTAAATACTTAAAACATAAACTTAAAAACTAAAATTTATAATTAACAGGGAGTATCTTAATTTACAATTGTATTATATCATGTACTGGAAGAATACATTAGAGAGGCGGATGAAGTGGTGTTGGAGAGTTAAGGAGGATATTTCGGAGTAGTGGTCTGCTCAGATTTAAAATCGAATTCGTTGATCAAACTATTGGTTACCCGAAGCATTCTGGTTATGGGTTCACTGCATCCATAGTCGGTGCGGTGAAAGTTAAGGTGGAAGAGAGACATAGACCTAAGGTTGCGTGGGTTGGTATTAAAAGATATTAATTGGAGTAATTCTGGACAGTTAATGGTTCCGCATACAAGTTGATGAATGAAGAGAACATCGGCAACTTCCCTTCGCTTTGCAAGTGTTTGCATGTTAATCAACTTCAGACGGTTGGCATAAGGTGGTAGGTTGAAACTGTCAGAACCAGGAAGACCACGAAGAGCGAAACGAATGAATCGTCGTTCAACGGCTTCGATTCGCATTGAATGGGTGTTGTAGATGGGAGACCAAACCTGGCTGGCATATTCGAGGATGGGTCTAACAAAGGAAAGATAGAGAGATTTAGTGACGTAAGGATTGGAGAACTCTCTGGACCAGTGTTTCACGAAACCAAGTGCAGAGTTGGCTCTACTAATGATATTATCAATATGAGGCCTAAAGTTAAGTTCCTTGTCACAAATAACACCTAAGTCGCGTAAAGAGTTTACAGAAGGAACGGGCTTGCCGAGAATGTAATACGTTCGCGGAGGAAGTTGGAGTCGCTTACGAGAAGATGTTATAGCTTGACATTTGCTGACGTTGAGCTCCAGAAGATTTTTTTGACACCAAGTGGAAAAGCTGACCCGATCGTTTTGAAGATTGCGAGAATCAGCGTTGGTTTGTATGCGCCGATAGATTTTCATATCTCAGCATACACAGAAAGATTAGAATCATTGATGATACCATCAACATCAGCAATAGTTGATAGTACCATCAAAGGCAATAGTGCCTTGTGGGACACCAGAGGTAGCTGTGAAAGATTTTGAATTGGAAAATCTAAAGATGACATTATAACTGCGTTCTTCGAGATAAGATTTAATCCATGTTATAAACAGATGTGGAAAACCAAAGGCTTTGAGCTTAAGAAGGATGATAGTGTGTGAGATTTTGTCAAACGCTTTACTAAAGTCGGTGGAAACTGCATCAACTTTGTAACCATTTTCCAACGAGCATAAAGCGTTTGAAACAAAGTCTGTGAGGTTGGTGGTAGTCGATCTACCTTTGAGGAAGCCATGTTGACTAGGGGGAAAGATAGATTTGCAATGGAAGAAGAGAATGTCGTAGATAATACTTTAAAAAATTTTAGGAGCACATGACAGTTTTGCGATAGGTCTGTAATTAGAAATATCATTTCTAGGTCCTTTTTTATGTAAAGGTATTATGTACGAGTTCTTCCATAACTTTGGAAAAACAGAGTAAGAAATAGAAAGTTGAAAGAGAGTCAAAAGGGGATGAGCCAAAAAGTTCGCGAATTTTTTGATGACAATAGCAGGCAACCCATCGGGTCCAGGAGAATAATCATCTTTATGATTATGTAACTTTGCTAAGACATCAGTTAGTGTAATATCAACAGAAATCAGTGACGTTTGAGCACAGTTCTTTAATGAAGAAAAGTATTCATAGTCTAGTTCATCCTTATGACTTATGAATGACTGACTGAAGAAATTTGCGAATAGGTTTGCAATTATTTCCGGGTTGTCTGAGGAGATATCTGAAAAAGTAAGGGTTGATGGGTAGTTGTCAGATCTTTTGATATTAATGAACTTGTAGAAGCTTTTAGGATCCAACAACAATTTAGTTTCAATATGAGCAAGGTAAGACTCATATAGGTTTTCACAAAGTGTATAAAAAAAGATTATAGACGTGAAGATAATTTGTGAGGTCAAGAGAAGAACGAGAAAGTAAGTAAGTACGCCAAAGTTTGTTCCTCTTATTACGAAGTGAACGTAGTTCTTTATTGTACCAGGGAGGAGATGACGAAAAGTTCTTTTGCTTAGTAAAGGGGACTGATTGTGTGAAGCAGTCAAAAATTTTGTCATAGAAGAGATCAACAGTATTATCAACACTGCCATGAGCATTATCGAAAATATGTTGAAAATCGATTCTACTCAATAACATTTCAAGTTTTACAAAATCAGTTTTACGAAAGTCGAAACTGTACGCGTGCTCAAAGTGTGTGTTTATTATGTTATTATTGTAAGATAGGGTAAGAGATAGAGGTGGATGGTACTGATCGAGTGTTGAAAGTAGATGGTTACTCGCGGAGACAACACAATTATCTGAATCTGAAGAGAATACAAGATCTAGCTGCCTACCAATATTGTTAGTCACTCCACTCAACTGGTAAAGGCCGGAGTCTGAAAGACAGCTAGTGAAGAGAATTTCTTTTCCAGATGTGGCATTTGTAGGAAAATAGTAGCACTCGTCATCTGACAGAATCCATTGTAGGATAGGAAGATTAAAGTCCCCCAGAAATATAACGGTGTCAGATGGATCAATAAGATAAAATAGTGAATCGATTGCGTCTACTGCAAGTTGGTAACCATTCACTGGTTGAGAAGGGCGAATATAACAGCAGATAATGAATATGTTTCGTTTTGCAATACAAAGTTTGGCACAAATAAATTCAAAGTTTGCTGTATGGGAATTTTTTACAAATGTTGGATCAAAGCGATTGTGAATAGCAAGAAGGACACCACGACCTGAGGTAAGATCGATTTTATCGATTCCATCGTCTCTGAACACCACGAAATCAGAAGCAAAGACCTCAGTATCCTTGAAGTCCTGGGTAAGATTAGTCTCTGTAAGGGCAAAAATATCGTAGGGAAGCTTAAGAGAGTTAAGGAACACTGTAGAGATTTTGGTGCGTAGTCCTCTTACGTTTTGGTAGTAAAGAGATACAAATAATGGGCTTGGAATAGGGTTTGGATTATGAGTTAGCTGGTTAGGAATAATATTGCTGTTGCTCTTTACGGGACTTTTGAAGGTTAGAGACATGTTTTGACCTTACGTGAGCACCATATGTGTCAAGATCCTCTTTAACTTGATGGATCGTCAAGCCAAGTTGGTCGTGGAAACTGGTGAATAGATTGCGCAATTCATTCACCTCGGTAGGTAAACCTTCTTGCTGTATCAAAACTTTGAGGTTTGTCTTGGTTTTGCCTTCAATACAAGTAGAGACCGGCGCCTTATGCATGTAAGCTAAATACAAACGCACATTGTTATAAACATTGTTCTCTCTAAGGCGAGAGAGAGCGTATCTGCTCTCATTGTCAGCACAAGAGTTCAAAGTTAGTTTTACTTTTGGTGGTTGAAGAGGGTCGATGAAAGAGATGGGGCTGCCAGGTTGGTTAGGGGCTGCATTTGTAACTGGAACAGAAGGGGGTGGATTTATAGTGTGGGAATGAACAAAATTAGGATAGAGTGTGTGGAGTATGTTGCTCTCATTTTTATTTGGTGGTGTGTCCAAGTTAGGATTTAGATTAAAAGAGACACGTTTTGAATGAGACGTCTGAAGGGTTTGGTTAGCTCGATTCGTGTTAGAAGATTTTGTATCAATGGTATGATTAATCTGAGGAGTGAAAATTGGAAAGATATTAATTTTAAGATTCCAATTGGGATCAGATCTAGGACGGGAATTAGGTAAAGAGTCGTCGGAGGGAGTGTTGTTTGGTTTAGAATAAGTAGGGGTTTCTTTATATGAAGTTTTCTTAGGATGAGAACTAGACTTAGAATTGTACATGTTAGAATAATTAGAATTATTGGAATTATTAGAAGACTGAGACCTTAACTTATCATAATTATTCTTTGGCAGCCTCCTTGCTTTATCAACCCATATAGAAACCTTAGCTTTACCATGGCCTAAGCTAGATGTTTCAGAGAATAGCCAGATGAATTTCGAAGGCACGTAAATTTTGAAGTTTCTGCTTTTTCTCCTCCGGTTTGTGGACGTTACCTGGCAATCCTCATTTGGAACCACGATGCTGTACTTTTTATTGAATATCTTGCATACCCAGGAAATACTCGTTCTTAAAGGCAGACCCTTAACAAACAACGCAGTCTTTTCAATAGCGTTCCCACTCGATAGCTTTTTTATCCTTTTTTCCCAATCAGCTAGAGTCCATGCCGTTCCGAAATGATGAACCATTTTACGTGGTGCAGCAACTGGAGTTGTATTTGTTAGTTTCTTGTGTGTTTCACAGGGAGAGGTAGGTGAAGAAGCAGAAGACCGAACTGGAGAAGTTAATAAAGTTGCTTCTGATATTTCCTCCAAGATAGAAAATGAGTTACGGCGCGGGGAGTCAGGATTATTGTTTATAGCCTCAGGTGCGGATTTGACAACATCAGATATTTCTGCAAGTGCTGTACGAAGCGAACCTAAGTCATCGCTCATTTTATTTATTTTATGACTAACTGAGCGAGTGATCATAAGTTCGTCGCTAATGTCACTAGTTTTTTGGATGAAAAACTCTAGCAAAGGATCCGGCTGCTGATGTGTTGGGTTATTCTTTTTGGTCGATGATTGCATCATTTCTTAAGCCTATGATATTTTCCAGAGTAGTTTTTGTGAGGTCAGTTTTTTTAAGATATTCCATCTCAGACCTCAGGCTACTTTTAAACTCGCTTAACGCATTGTGTTGATTTTCACACAAACTCTCTTGAAGCAATTTTATTTGTTTAGACAAAGTATCAAATTGAAGCTTACAGTCAGTCTTTTAGTTTTCAATGGCACAGTTGTTGTCGTCTGCAGTTTTGATGACGTCATCGAACTTGGTGAGCTGTTTTGATACTTTTTTAAAAAAAAGCTTATTGTCAGAGAGAATGGCGTTATTAGAATCGTTAGTGCATTGTATAGCTAGCACCACATGCGACAATGATATATCTTTGCACTCGTCACAGTAGAATTTAAAATTGACCAAGAATTCTTGCAGGTACGTTGTACATCTCTTGGATAACCCAACACACGTGGGGTGGAACACCTTTCCGCAGATTCCTTTGCACAATAAGGTGGGATTACTGCCGTTTGATGTACAGGAGGGATTTCCACATGAATTTTCCATTATTAACTATGATTTTTTTTTATTTATGTATTTTGGTTTTTTAATTTTGTGGTAAGTTTACTTTTACTTAATTACAAAACAGCACTTTTATTTATTATTGCGGAAGGTCGGGAAGTAAGAACAGCAGAAATCGCAACAAAAAAGCGTATGCAGAAACAGCGGTTTGGTAGTTTATCGAAACAGCGGACGGCGGTGACGCAAATAACGCAGCAGAAAAATGCAGAGTAGCAGTTTAACGAAAAGAAGTCGAAAATTTAAATTAGGTTAAATTATTTGTCTTTGACTATAAACGGTTGGTAATTAATCGAACAGCGGACGTCGGTTACACAAATAACGCAGTAGAAAAATGCAGAATAGCGGTTTAACGAAAAGCAGTCGAAAATTTAAATTGGGTTAAATTATTTGTTTTTGAGTTGATTGAGTTGTAATTTTTTAATTTTACGGAAATTATTTTCGCAACGTGTTGACGGTTTGGAGGCAGAAAAACGACTGTGCCAAGTCTCACTTAAGCCAAGTCTCACTTAAAGCAAGCTTAACTTACCAAGCTCCTTTACATAGTAAAACATAGTAAAATTCGTACAAATGCCGTGTACGTCTCGCTGGAATGCCTCCGCAGTGGTCTAGAATGCCTGTATTATACCTACTCTGATTTCATCACACTTTTTGCCTCTCCTACCTCTCGTTTTTTTTCGCCTGAAAAGGCGTCTCTCTTCCCGGTATCGCACCATAACAGCACGCGTTATAACCGACTGCAGGGTGTCTTTGAATTTTATGTCCTCTGAAAAGGCGTCGCGACACTCCTGGTCGTGCTACTGGTTTCGGCGTGGACGATGGTAGCCTATCACCTCTTCGCCAGCCGTACGGATAGAGTAGGATATGTGCGTCCACTGTGCGCATATATCGTCGATCAGAGCAGTGCTTTCTTGAAGGGCGCTGTGCATTTAGGCCATGAGCATTAACGCCATGTGCATTATTGCCATAAATTGGTAGAAATTATTCTTATGGCAATAATGTTCATAGCTGTATGTATTATTGCCATTAAACTTAGCAAAAATAATATCATGCATTACCAGGGCTGTGCATTTACGTCACGTGATTTATTATCACATGTGGTGGCCTTATGAATATTGAGATGCGTGAAACTAGGGCTACTAACGACCATGTTTCGTGCTGCGGCGAAGTTAAACCTCATTCCGTTATCGGATGTGTTGTCGTGGAGTCTGAACTTTCCGACAGTTGGACCAAATATGTCTTCCTTACCCACCTTGGCGTTGAAGTTACCAAGCACGATTTTTATGTCATGACGGAGGCAGCGCTCTTATGCGTCTTAAAGGCCCTGAAGTTACCAAGCCCTTAAAGCGTGCGCACAAATTTAGCCTTGAAGAGGATTATGGCAAGTCGTTCGTTCACAGGAGTGAATCGTAGGATATGATGCCGTATTCTCTTGCCAACTACAAATCCGCATCCAAACTCGTGTTTCTCCGCATGGCCGCTGTAGTAGATATCACAGAATGCTTGCCGTAAGCAACACTGTCCCTTCCATCGCACTTCTTGAAAAGCAGTGATATCAGCTTTATAACTTTCCAAGATATCAATCAGTTGGATAGAGGCACCATCCCAATTTAGGGTGCGTACATTCCAGGTGCATATCTGTAAATCATTGTCAGTTTTTTGTTTGCGGTAGTCGTAACAGATCCTTTTTCTCATTATTCTTGTACTTTTTTTTGAAATGTTTTTTATGTGGTGGGCTTCAAGTCCAACGTACAACTTTTGCTAGAAGGACAAAAGTTCCCGCCGCTCAAATTAGCCGTCAACTAACGGGTGTTAGTTTACCGTTTCCAGGACACACCACGCGGAGGTTTTTAGTCGATCTGGGACGATTTCGACATGGATAATGCTGGCCTCGTCAAGTTGAGGCAGTCTAGACACGTTGCCATGTGAAGATCGGCCCCCTTGTCTGCCATACTTAAGTGCTCAGTATTTATTTATCTCAAACTATTCGGGGCAATCTTAAACCTCATCCAATAACAATTGGATTATGCCTCGTTTCCATGCTATCTTCCATGATCTCCCACATTCATATTTTGATATAAGAAAACAAGAGCATGATAAATTCACCTTTCGGAATTGACAAATGTGAGTGTGAAACAGGCATTTTTTATTTTTATAGTAATATTCTCTGCGATTTCATGTGTCAGGATATATAAATACAAAACCAGAATTATTTAAAAGTTCAATTATAAGAGTAAGGAAAGCTTTTCAGTTAACTAGCGTGTTTAATGATTGGCGTTTATTTTCCAACTGCCTTTTCAAAATCAGAACAAGAAAAAGAATACAAGAAGAAAATGTAATTAACTAGCGTTGCCAGATCTTAGAGAAAAATTAAAATATCAATGTGTGCAAAACATAGGTGACAATTCGGCTTCTCCTGACTGTATACTCGTCCCGAGTATAATCATCGTTATCTTCATCTTCTGCCTCATGATCGTAGTCTTGGTCAATCTCCGGAAATAATTCGCACCACGGCTTGATTTTGTCACTACTAACAACTGTGCTGAATTTTCTCTGCTTCTGCTGGATTCCATCGATATCCTCAACCACGTATCGGTCAAAACGTAGGACTTTTTTGATAATATAAGGACCTCGATAGTTCAGTTCAAGTTTTCTCGACTCTCCTGTACTCGGTGCTGGACATTCGATAAGAACCATGTCTCCTTCACTGTATACTCGAGGCTTAGCATGTTTTGCATCGAATCTCAATTTCCATGATGCACGTGCAACTTCGATATTATTGATAGCTTCATCCCTTTTTTTATTCATATTTAAATCCACATCATCGTCATACAAAGCTGCAAGAATCTTATTACCACTTTTGTCTCTCAAAGGAAAATCGAAAATTAGTTCCATTGGTGAGAACTTTGTTGTTGCGTTAATATTCGTGTTGATTGTCCATTGAAGATCGCTCAATCTCTCGTCCCATTCCTTGACGTCTGTCGTTGAAGCTTTCAAGAACGAAAGAACAGATTGGTTAACTCTTTCAGCAAGTCCATTAGAACGTGGTGTTCGGACGGCTACTTTAATATGTTGAATAGTATGAGCTGCGCAAAAGTCTGCAAAAACATGAGACGTAAAGGCGGTACCTCTAGCGGTTACAATGCGCTGAGGCGATCCAAAGTATAACATTGAATTTTTCAAAACATTTATTACTTGAATGGTTTTGGTTGATCTAACTGCTGCTATGATAACATAACGTGTTAACGCATCTACTATAACCAAGATGTGTTCATTGCCACGTTTACTTTTAATAAATGGACCTAAATGATCCATGTGTAGTATCTCGAATGGAACCCTTGGTATCTGCATGCCATATAACTCACACTCTTTTCGAGCTGGGCTTCGAGTAAAGTTACACTCTACACAAGATTTTATATAGTTTTTAATAAAATTACGCAAACGCGGAAACCAGAAATGTTGAGAAGCTCGTTTCAATGTACCATCTACAGCTGGGTGCCCTGCATCATCATGGCACAATTTAATAATTCGCCAACGCATACCTTTTGGTATCACCAGAAGCAGTTTTTTGTCTGGATCATGTTTAAATAATCGATTTCTTTTTAGAATGTATTGATATTCATACCTTTTCTTTTGGTCTGACGCCACATCACCCTTGAGAACTGCCATCACTTTTTTTAAATCCAAATCTTGTTGTTGCATCACAGAAATCCAATCGTCAGTTGACAAAGTTATAGTGAGTATGCTTGAGCTGACGTCTTCTGGCTCCATTGGTGGTTCGACTGGTGCACGACTTAGTGCATCAACATGTTGCATTTGCGTTCCAGGCCGGTGTAAGATCTCATATTCGTATTCCATAAGCTTGAGAAACCAACGTGCAATTCGCGGAATAAGAGGTTTCGAAATCTTTGCGCTCACCACCGCCTGGCAATCAGTGATTATAGAAAATCTTTTTCCCAGAATGTACATCCGGAACCGCTGACAAGCTTCGACAATTGCTAACACCTCAAGTTCATACACTCAAAATAAAAACACTGTGTTATTGATAAATTCCTATGCGTTATTGATAAAATCGCTGTCAATATACGTCCAACAAAAATTTTTGTCAATATCATCAAATCGCTGTTGAAATAATAAAACCGCTTTGTTATTTTGATAATGCAATTATCAATATGCAATTTGAAAAAATGTTAATTAATTTTGTTGATTTGATAAAATTTTATCAAATTTTATAGTATTTCTTGTTGAATTGATAAAACTTTTTATCAATATGAATGAAACAATTATCAATATTGATAATCTTTTTGTTGATATGATAAATACTTTTTGTTGTTCTGATAAAAATTTTTATTATTTTCATAATTTTTTTTGTTAAATATGTTGTTTTTTGATAAAAATTTTTGAATTTTTGTTGTTATTTTGATAAAAATAGTTTGTTATTTTGATAAACATTTTTGTCAATATAACAAAATATTAAATTAAAATCCTAAAATTGCTGGTATTCACATACTTTAAATTTAAACATGCTAACTTGAAATTTTGATTATTTTACTACCGAAAGTTCAAAATAACATGCGAAAAACAAACATGCTCTTTGAATACGGGCATAAATTCCTGAAAATAAAGATATATGTTATGAAAAGAGCCTTTCCATTATTTGAAACTTACTTTTTTTCACGATTCCACAATTACTACTTCTTGAAATAAAATTTGGTAATTTTCGTTTTTAATTTTATAATTTATTTTAACATAGTATGAAGAAAAGAATCAAAGAGTTATAAAAATTCATGTTTTTTTTAAGTTAACTTAGCATAAAAATTAAGTTTGCAAAACAGAAATAAAAATAAAGGAATTATTAAGTTAAATAATAATTATATATGAAAAAGCATATTTATGTTTGATTTATATTTATTGTTCAAGTTGTGAGCAAAGGAAGCTAACGTTTGGGTGAATTTTTTCGCTTTTTATGCTTAAATTATAGCAAAATTTTTGTATAAAACTCCAAATTAATTTTGATTCTACTGGATACTCAAAGTTAAATATCATATAAATTTTGAAGCAAATATCTACAGCTGTTAAAATAGAAAAAAATTTAAACTTAACTCCATCAAAATATAGCACAATGTTTTCTGGGTTCAACACGCTACCAGTAAGTATAATTAGAGGTTGAATTGATACCTTCTTTTCTAATTTCTGTCGGAGCCCGGCTTCTGCTTCTTCCACTGTTCTGCCGACTATCATGAAAGAGTTTTGAGAGTCTTTGATAGAGTGCTTAATGTGCACTTTTTTTCCTTTTTCAACTTTGACAATCTTGGATGTTGGAACAAGGACCGCATGTAATAAATATAAAATCGTTGCATATCGCCCATCTGATGCATAAATAAAAAAAAAATAAAGAATTAATTATTAACTTGAAATGAAAATTAATAAAAAAATAATTCTACTTACTTTCTGTTGGATTTTGTAATTGTTTCCACTCTTTGAACAAAGAAAGACTACTGTTGTCTTTTATTTTCTGTTCAATTATTTGAAATATCTTTTCAGAGAAATTTGTAAAACATTCAATGAGGCTGGGCGAATTGGGGTGCAAAACTTTAAAGTCGCAATCAATCTATTATAAAAAGTACAAAATCAACAGAAAAATATTTGTTTATAAACATCATATTTTTACCAGTTTAAATCCAAGGGGGCATTTATAATGTTTCCAACTATTAAAAATGTCTAAAGTGGATGTTGATTCCGCAATCTTCGCAAGTCGAAACTTAGCTGTTGCTGCATAGTGGGTCTCTATTTCCAGCCAGCTGCTATTGTCATTTTTTATTGCCTCCAAGTGTTCTTCTATGTTATCTTCTTCTAATAAAAAACAAAATTTAAATAGCATGTCTTTTATACCCTACATCCAGTTACCAGGTAAATTTAAGTCAGGATGTAGAAATCGATCAAACGTTTCTTCTTTTGTGTCAGTATAAGTCCTCTTTCCCAAAAGACCGCCACCCGAATACTTTAATTTCGTTATATTTATTAGTGATTGTAACAGATCTGTACTTTTTCCAAAGCACATTGCCTGCAACGAATTTTTAATGGTTTCGTCATTGAGGCCATTAATAATATACCTAATTAATATACCTTATCTGTAGAAATATTCAACATAACCCTCACCTCTGTTAATCCTTGCTTTGCACAACTTGATGTGTACATCTGCGGCACTTGACTTACAGGGAAAATCTGCGATGAAGGCAGTAGCAAAATCAACCCACCTAGGAAAAGCAGGCTGTGCGTCGGCCCATGCTTTGGCAGGTCCTTTTAATTTTGCAAGGATAGCAAACAAAACTACTCGATCGTCCCAGTTGTATGCTATTTTCTACTGCTCGACGCGTTCGATGTACTGCGTCGACGTGATGTCACCGGCACACGGAACAAACTCTGGCAAAATAGCCATTATATCGCGCACATTATTCGTACTCGCATACTGTACAGAATTCACAGGACTTGGAACATTTGTCCATGGCGTTGGAATGAAATTAGTTTGAGGAAAACTATTCGACACTATCGGCATTGGTTGGAACGTGGTATTTTGTTGACCATTAACGTTCATCGGCTGTGACGTAGCAGCATGCAGTGCATTCAATTGAACAGACTGTACAAAATTTGGCCTAAAAGCAGTTGCGCTCATTTGTGTGTGTGCGTTTAACGGTTGCTGGATGGTTGTGTATTGGACACTGTACGGCTGCGATGCGGCAGCGTACACTGGTTGTGAACTGTACGAGTATATGTATAAGTATGTATAAGTCAGCTTCGGGATAGCATCATACGCTGACTGCGTGACAACAACAGCATTCATTGCGCTCAATGGTCGTTCGTTTGAAGCACTACACGACGTTGGCGTCTCTATGTCACCGACTAACGGGACTTCGCTGTGACCACCACATGTAGCTTTTCTATGAAATTCATGCATGGATGCCTGGATCTGCACCGTTATTGCCTCCACTGTTCGCCGTAGAGCGCCAATATCGTCGTGCATTCCACTTGCATCACCGTCCACACTTTGCTCACTAATTTCATTGGGGGCTCCGCTTTCCGACCGAAGCTCCTCCACACGTACTCCTGCTTCTTGCAGCCTCGCAATTATTTCGCTCTTAACGCCGGACGACGAGAGTTTCAGTTCGCGACACTTCGACTTGAGTTGGACTAACGAGAAAACACTTAAATCATTCATCCCACTTCTGATTATGTGTATCCCACTTCAGGATATATAAATACAAAACCAGAATTATTTAAAAGTTCAATTATAAGAGTAAGGAAAGCTTTTCAGTTAACTAGCGTGTTGAATGCTTGGCGTTTATTTTCCAACTGCCTTTTCAAAATCAGAACAAGAAAAAGAATACAAGATAAAATGCAAGAAAATGTAATTAACTAGCGTTGCCAGATCTTAGAGAATAATTAAAATATCAATGTGTGCAAAACTTAGGTGACACATGTGATTGCAGAAGATCGAAAAAATTTAGCTTTTTCAACTTTTGCCATAAAAGTTTATAACTTGCTATAAATCAAGCTGCCATTTGAAAGCTGTTGTTTGTCTTTAGCGAGGTTTTGGCAGTTCAAATATAAATATTGAATTTTAAAAATATAAAAATATTCAATAAATTCAAAACAGTGAACTTCAATGCAATTTAAGTTGACTGCAGATAGCTTTTTTCGATTCACAAACGGACGATATGCAAACTCAAGATGTGTCCTTTTTTATGCAAAAAACGTACACCCGGTTCAGTGAAGGTCAGATTTATAATAAAACATCGGTACAAAAAAATAAAATGAATTTCATTAATTTATACAAATTTTTTAAATTAGAAATAAAAAAAATCCTTATCACAAAAATGAAAAAATGCCGAAATCGCAAAATTCAAAAACTTGAGCTTCATTAATTTTCCATTGATTTTCGTTCAACAACAATCGGCTGCCCGGGAAAGGGCATAGGCTAAACAAAAACAAACGATGCTAGCAACAACAAAGCGCATGCGTCGTAGCACTGGTAGCTACAGCAACACACAAACTGACGATCATTTGGACGATCAATATGGAAGTTGCGGCAATGGAAACACTTAGTTACTTTCGTTTGAACGCTTACACGATGGAAGTTTTAATGAGAGTGTGGGAGCCACTGCATACAATTTCGATAGAAACACATTTTTAGGCGATTTCAGTCCTGTATGTATTATATGCTCAGTGGTATAGTTATAAGCTTTTAAAAAATGTATTAATTATAGTTTTTTGCTAAATAAATACAGTTTTGATACCCATTTATTGCCGACCAGTTTTTTTCTTATACACACCTTATTTAGAAAGAGTATTATTCCTTTAATATGACATTCACGACTTTTTTAACTCATAGCAAAATTGGTTATCGTATGACGAGCGGTTTTTTAAAATTTTTTTTCAATTTTTGGTGATATTCCAAATTTGAAAGTGTGTTTTTTCGAAAAAAATATTGACTTTAAAAATTCATAAAAAATCGAAAAAAATTTAAAAAAAGCTCGTGTCATACGATAGCGAATTAAGTTTAAAAAATACAAAAAAAAAAAAAATCGTCAAAAAATGAACCCGCTAGTGCCGCAACCAGTACGAAAAACATGGTTTCGAGATAAACGCGTTCAAAGTTTGTGAACAAAGAAAAAAAGGGCGAAAATTAAAAATGCGCTCTCATTAATCCGGCTGTAACTTTTGAAGTAACTTAGTAACTTTTTCCATGAAATTTTTTTTCTTAGAATCTTAATAATATTTACTAAAATACAAAATTATAAAACGAAGTCGATTTCAAAAAACGGCCAATGGCAATAACTTCAAAAACTTTACCTGTAAAAATCTCAAGAACGGCTCCCGTGATTTTCAAATAGTTTACATTTTTGGAATTAGTTCTTTAGATAAATATATTATTTTGCTTGAACAAAATTTCTTTATACAATTTGTTAATGTGAAATTAATGTATCATTATATTAAGCAATTATGTTTTAACAAAGACAAATTCTTTATTTATAATTTTCTCGTTTTCAGATATCGATTAATGGAGGAGTTCATAGAAATTTATACCTGGTCTCGTAAAATTTTGATACATTTTAAGTTTGCTCGTTTTTATTTAGATGACGATTAATGTTGCACCGCATATACATGGACACACGTGCTTTTAAAACCCAACTAGTTTTAAATCAAAAGTTATCACAAAGCAAGTAATCTTATTGAAATAACTATTTTATAAAACTTTGGTACATTGAAAAAATAAGAAAGTCTTCAGAAGTTCAGAAAATTCGCTTTCAAATATAAATAGGAGAGGTAAAAAATAAAAGCTAAATTTTGAAAAATAATGGCAAACACTCTTTCCGTAATGACAAATGTTTTGCGTAATGTTGTGAGCAAACAGCGTATACGATACAAAGAAAATGGATTCAATTTAGATTTGGCCTGTATGTAAAATTATTGCTTTGTCTTTGATGATACAATTTGTTAATAGTTTTAAATCTTCTATAGATATTTACGACAATATAATTGCTATGGGTTATCCAGCTGATAGCATTGAAAGTTTTTACAGAAATCGAATAGAGGATGTATATAAGTTTTTAGAAGAAAATCATTGTGAGCACTACAAAATCTATAATTTGTGTTTGGAACGCAGTTATGATGTAAATAAATTTCACGGTGTAAGTTTTTATCAAAATATATTCTTGTTATTTAAAATTTATGCCTTTATTTATTTATTTTAATAAACAGAGAGTTGCTGTTTATCCATTTGAGGACCACAACCCGCCTACAATTACATTAATACAACAATTCTGTTATGATGTTGATTGTTGGCTTAAATCTGACTCTGCGAATGTTGCTGCAATACATTGCAAAGCAGGAAAAGGAAGAACTGGTAACTTCTGAATAGTATTTATTTTCTTACTTTTTTTATTTTAATTGTTTACAAACGCGTACAGCTTTTGGGAAAATTAAATGCACTTTTTATTCTCAAAGAATAAATTAAGCATAAAGAAATTATAAAGAGTCAATAAGTGGTGTGGCCTTACAAAACAGTATTATTTAACAGCTATTCGCTAATCATTAGTTAAATCTTGATATTTATGATTAATTAGCTGGTATAAAGTGAAAGAAGGAACATAATTTGTTGAATTTAATTGCGAAAATTCACGTTCATTCGCATTCATCATATTAAATTCTAGGAAATTATTTTCATACTCATACCTATCATCAATGATTATGATTATGATTATTAATCATGCATACAAAATCTCCAAGTGTTTACTTTATAATTAAATAAAATTAAAGGAACGTTCAAATAATTGTTCTTCTTATTAAAAAACATAACCTTCGCCTCTTGTTTAAACAAAAATTAAGTAATTTACTTATAAACAAGATAAATTACGTTTCATAAGTATTATGCTCTCCCAATATTGGTTAAATATTGCCCAATAAGAATTTATCGAAACAACAGATTATCACTTTTAACTTTGCAACTAGCCGCAATATTTGATATTTTTTGTTGCACGAAACATTTATTTTTTTTAAATAATAAAAATTACTCAGCCTTACAATATTTGCTATTTTATTTTGAAAATGATAAATTTTTTTAAATGCACTAAAAATTATTCAATCTCTTAAAATAAAATTTTTAATAGTGTATAAAATATTTGCTTGGAAAAAATTTACTTTTCAATAAGTTTTTCTAACAAAAGAAGACATTAAGAAGTGGTTTTATTCATCACTAGGGCACGGAATTCCATGCACTTAAAAACTCACAAATATGAGCATATTATGCAAACTTGAAAATCAAAATCATGCAACAAAAATACACAACAGTCATTCCACGGTAATGAGGAATAACGAATCCAAAATTTTTGTCCAAGAATACGATTATTTTATAGCTTAATGTTATCTTAGCAATCTATGTTTTAGTATTTTTTATTTATTAACAAAACAGAAGTTGAAACTACTACTTTTTTTCGGATAAAGCACTGACGAACTTCTTTACGACGTGATTTACGTTTCTTCATAAAGTTGGCGACACTATTTTCTCCAATGTATTTTCGCAGCGTGTGTTTATAAAAACACATAAGATAACATAACTTACTATTCTGCAGAAAAAATATACAAAAAAGGTAAGATAATATCAAATTTTTCGTCTTCTGGAGCGCAAGTGTTCCTTGTCCCGACCGTAACAACAAAAATAGATATTAGTTTTTACTTATCTAAAAATTTGCATGTGAGCAAGAAAAAAAATCCTTGTAAGAGGGAACTAAGAACACATACCTTTGGCTTGTTTTTGTATTTGTGAGAGCTCAATAGAAGAATTTTTAATTGGACTTTTAATCCTGTCCGACCATGACAAAAATTACTACACAAGAGATTTCTGCCGAGATGAAATGTTTCATGAGTAATGTGTGAGGTATATGAATATGGATCCATAATGAGTACGGATGTAGTTGAAATAAAACGTTGCTCAGAGGAGAAAATGAATCAAAATCCAGAGGTTTGGAGGTAGAAATTGTTAAAGGAAAGGGAACGAAGTCGTAAAAGAAGAGCTAAAGAAGGACGTGTGGAAAGAGAAACATCGAAAAAGGCGATAAAGGGAATAGAAAAAGACCGCCCAACTTGAGTCTGATTAGGTAACACCTAAGGGTTCATATATGTAAGTGCAAAAATACATTGCGTAAGACTTATATGAAAGCAGAAAATGTAATGCCAGAGACTCTAAAAAATAAACAAGATGTAATGTTAGAAGTATCAAAAGATGTCAGCCAATGATGTCTCCGCAGTTATATCATGAAGCTAGAAAGAGTAGATCTTATATAATATTAGATGAAGAAATAATGACTGAAGTTATTTTACCACGTTGTAGTGTACTTTTATAGTCATTTAGACCAACCACATAAAAACCTTCAATCATACAACTAGCTAACTCTTAGTTTTCAATATGCTGACCAAAAATAAAATAAACATAAACACTGTTGCCTTGAACTCATAAAACTGCATTCTTCGTTGCACTATCATTCATTGACTATCGGCAAAAACAAAAGGCAGCGTACAAAAAGAGGCATCAGGGTACGCTTACAGAAGTGCGACAGTTTTCTCAGAAGAGAAGGTGACGTTAATGTTTTTATTCGTACAAGCCCCAGGCATTTTTATACCCTAAACCTGAAAAGTCAGGGTATATAAATTTTGTGCAAACGTTTGTAACGCATAGAACGAAGCGAGTCCGGTATAGAAAAGTATATGGGCATTTCCACAGAAATGTCAACCGCAGTCAAAAAATTCAATGCCTATAAAAGTATGTTGTTTTTACATATACATATAGGGAATCCATCAAATTTAACAGATGTAAACAAATTTTACATTTATTCATAACAAATTTTGAAATATTCAAGTGTAAAGTCGAACAAGTGCAAAAGTTCTGTTTTGAACATTTCTATTGCCGTTTTGGTTTGATTAATTTTCGTAATGAGAGCCATTATGCATTGACATTTGCTCCTTTAAATCTCGGTTTGTATTCAAAGAATATAAGAAAATGTAAAAAGGAAGATGCGATTGCCAGTTACGGTAAATTTTTTCTTTGCTTTATCGTATATTTCGCTGTAGCGTGCGACATTGAAAAATAACATTTGATATCATGGAGTCAAAGGTTTTTGTGCAATGCGTATCAAATATTCGTACCAAATAGATATTTTTATTGCAAATCAAATAAAAAAATGTTGTTGCAAAATAATCAACGCTTTGATCTTGGTACTTATTTAAAGTTTGTAGCGTGCGACATCGTAAGTGTGAAATGTATAAATTTGATATCATTTTTATCTAAATACAAAATATAAAATTTTTTAATGAAGATGAGTAAAGACAGGGGCGAGAAGAATTAATTGAACTGCAAACGGTGGAGAGAAAAATTGAAGGATAATGGAACAAAATTACAAAACAACACAGTGTTGTCAAGTCAGTGCTTTTAGTACTAGATCTAGGGCTTTTCGATGTTGGAAAACGCTAAATTTTAAAAAAAGCACTAGACGAAAAAGCACTAACTTTGGTGCATTTCCATTTTAGAATTAGTGCTTTTTGACCGTTAACTCAAAAACGTGTATTTGCCATGAAATAAAAACATTTTAAAATCGTTCCAAATGCTTCACATAAATATTTCATTTATAAGTTGGTCCTTTTTACTTAAACCTCACAAAATTTTAACAATTTGTTCAGAAAAATTCCAAAATAAGAATTGATTACAAAATAAATTCAAAATCATATAACCAAAACATGTTTTTTGATCTGTTATTATCACCGAAAACTCTTAGAAAATTAAATATATGTAGACAGAATGCAGGCACACCTTGGCGAAAGCGGTTAAAAAAGTGGAGCAAGTGATGCCAAAGGACATGCACAAAAGGCTAAAAGTTCTTCATATCCTGGTCGAAAATATAAGCAGGACAAAAATGAAATATAACATTTATATTACTATTCTCAGTTAAGTTAGTTTCTGTCCTTTGTTTTTTCATATATAAGATGAATATCCTTTTTTTTTCATTATGTCATTTATTTAAAGTTTATAATTTTTGTTGTGAAAATAAATGTATTCAATACATTAAAAATCATTTATAATCATCTTCTGCATATCCACTTACATAAAAAGTAAAAAATAAACATAAAATATATGATGCAACAAAATGTAGCATTCGACATGTAGCGTGCGACAGTGATTAAAATAAGAAAAAAAACTTAGCTCTTTAATATTTTTTAATCAAATAAAAACCATTTTTAAAAGGCGTCAATGCACAACATTCCAAAATTATTTACATTAAAATAATGACTCAGGTTTCGCTGAAATCAGTGTTTGAACTGTTTGCCTCAAAATCGACTTCTGTTTTTGTAGCGTGCGAATCCGTTAGTTTTTGGAAATTTTCTTGAAAACGAGCAATTGCCAAAAATCAACCTTAGCACCAATTACAGTACTAATCAAGAGCTATTACTTTCGCCTTTTGTCAAAATAAAAAAATGTTTTTGCATATGTTTTTTTCCACTTTTAATGCGTACGAATGTCGCGTTCGACATCATGGAAATGCCCATATATTCTTGATCGGGGTCACCTCGTGAGTCGAGCTATCCATGTCCTTCCGTCCGTATGTCGTCGCTTGAATACTTATTTGTCGTATATGAATTTTGGACTGTTTTGAGTTAGAATGCAATTACTAATAAACAAAATTAACTTTATTTTTTGCACCAATCAATTGCAATATCTCTTTTAGTTTAAAAGATATCAGTGGTTAGTTTATCGTATACGCAAAAATTTTACTCAAATTTCACTGCTTTTTTGTCGCATACGCTTAAATATCAAGCTTTGCTTCATATACAACTCAAACGCACGGAAAAAGACGTGAATTAGAAGTTTATGCTTATGTGTCGTAAACCTTACAATTTGTAAAACAGCATACTGTGAAACTCTTGCTTGAGTCTCCAGCAAGTTGTCAAATGCTGAGAAAAAATAAATTAATAAATGGATTTTTGTGCTGCTGTTAACAAAATTAAGTAATGGAGATTATAAAACAAGAGTAAGTCATTGAAATATATTTTTTTGTAATAAATAACGATTGTTAAACATTTTCCAATAAGGTCGGAGTCACCAGTTCCATTCATTGATCAGGATATTTTGGAGCTACAGCACACAGTTTTAGAGCCTGGTTTTGATGCAAATCAAAGCATACAAAAATATGATTCTTCAACAAAGTCTTGGTAACATTTTTTTCTTTATAAAAATGTAGATATATTCTGTTAATAAAAGTGTTCAACAGTGCGCCTGTCGTTGACACGAGCGTTGACTATCCCGACTCGCAGCCTGAAGATTCGCATGCTGGTTCTGACTTTGCATCATCCACAGAGTTTATGTAAAATACTTTTCCTTATGAAATTTTATTTTTTATCAATAAGGTTATTCCACAGTGAGCCTGCCGTCGATACGAGCGTTGAACAACCCGACACAAGTTTTGATGTTTTAGAAGGTCCTGATCTTACACAATCAACATTGAACAGTTTGCTACCAAACAGTTTTGCAGATAATCCTTCAACGACGCAGTCAATATTGCAAACACTACCAAACGTTCAAACATCATCGTCTCGAAAAAGAAAGTGCCAGAGAGACAACTGGAAGAGAAATGTAAGAAACAAATCTCGTCTGAAAGGCCAAATATATTCCGACAAAAACGGAAAAGTACATCCTGCAAGAATTGTCAAATTTGTGCGCTGTCCACCAAATTGTAGCTTTGAATGTTCGAAAAATTTTAATTCCGACGACCGCAAAATTATTCACCAAAAGTTTTGGGCCCTTGATGACAAGACAAAAACTCATTTTTATTCTAAACATGTACAAAGAAATATTGCTAAGCGAAAATCTAAAGACCCTAGAAAAAAAATAGACAATTTTCATACCAATATTTTTTTTAAAAAACCATTTCAATAAAATTCGAGTTTGTCAACATTTTTTTTTGACCACACTCGATATAAGGGAAAGAAGAATTTATTACGCTTTTGATAAAAATATTTGTGCCTCTACTGGAGTAGCCAGGTCTCCTACCAAAGGGAAGCATGTCAAAAAAGCAACACCAGACGAATCTAAGAATGCCGTTAGAGAACATATTGAAAGATTTCCGAGAATTGAGTCCCATTACTGCCGTCAAACTACAACAAGACAATTTTTAAATCCCTGTTTAAATATTAGAAAAATGCACGGTCTTTACATGAAGTCAACAGACACTCCAGTGAGTGAGAAAATTTATAGGAAACTTTTTAATGAGGAATACAATCTTGGCTATCATGTTCCAAAGAAAGACTTGTGCGATATTTGTTGCGAAATTGAAAAAAAAAAATCAGTCCCACTGCTGACGAAAAACAAAAATTTGAAGAACACAAAAAAAATAAAGATTTCGCCAAACTGGCAAGAGATGAAGATAGAAAAATAAAAGACGATAAAGTGGCTATAGTATGTTATGACTTGCAAAATGTTTTTTCACTTCCGATGGCCGATGTTTCAAATTTTTAATATAAAAGAAAATTCGCTGTGTACAATCTAACTGGGCACTGCAATTTAAATAAAAAAACCTATTGCAGCGTGTGGACAGAAGTCCTATCTGGCAGAACAGGCAATGACATTGCAAGCGCTTTAAATAAAATTTTAAATCACGTTTTTGAAGATAATCAAAATATTAAAAAAATTATACTTTGGTCGGACTCGTGCGTTCCCCAAAACAAAAACAGAGTGAACAGTTTGATGCTCCTTAAGTTCTTAGAAGAGCACCCACAAATTGAACAAATCGAGCAAAAATTTTCAACACCTGGACATTCCGCAATTCAAGAGGTGGACGCAGTTCACAGTGTTATAGAACGACATCTCCGATTTGTACCTATATACAGTCCAGCATCGCTTTTACCTGAACTCAGCAAAGTTCAGTATGATAACGTTAAGCTATTTATAATTCAACTTGAAAAGTCAGATTTTTTTAATTTTAATATAGCATATCAGCCATTTAAAAGGATACCATTTGCGAAAACGAATACAATTTTATATGAACAAACCGATTTATTGTCAATAAAATATAAATTTAACCTTGATCAGTCTGAACCGTTTAATAATATGAAAATTATCACGCGATGTTCTCTTCGAAGCCAAGCAAACCATACAAGCTTGCCAAAAGTAAACGGTTTAAAAAAAGTTAGCAACAAAATAGATAGAGCAAAGATTGACGATCTCAAGTCTATGATGAAGTGCATGGATCCCGTCGACGTAAACTACTATAATTCTTTAATATAAACAGTATTACTAATGTACCTTTTAAAGAGACTATAAAAGAGAAAATTTTATATTGTTTTTAAATACAAACTTATTTATGTATATTAAAATTAAGTAGTCGATCTTTTTATCGAATTATTGAATTCATTTTATGTTTTTTTTGTTATTTAATTCTTATTTGTTTTTTAATAAATTAATTACAATATTTTTAAATAAAATAAAAGAAAAAATTAGAAAACTGACTTTAATTTTTCAAAGCTTTATTATTTATGCCAACTAGTATTTTGAAGACCAGTGAACCATTTTTCCTTGAATTGGAGCAAAATTGTTATGTTTTATTTGTGTATTGTGTCGTTTGCCTTTGAAAACAAGTCACATTTCGCTTCATGCTTGTTTGTCGTATATTCAGTTTTTTGTAGTATACGCACCTGATGTAACGACAAAGTCTGAAAATTTAAAAACACTGTAACTTCTTTTTTATTATTAAATTTTAAATATGTTTTTTTTATAATCACTATCTAAGTAACATATTTTTATATAAATTATAAAAATAAATGAATTAAACATTTAAGATGAGACAAACGGCATTTTAAGCTTAAATTGCGTTTTCCCAAAATTCCAAATATGTCGCATACGACAAATAAGTATTCAAGCGATGATGTGTGTTGTCCGTAAACACGGGATAAGAAGAAGGAGTTGAAATAATTGGATAAAACTCGGTACACATAATCACATGTGCCCAAGGATCTGCACTATGAATATTTTTGGAATCCGCCCACGGAAACGCCTACCTCCCATACAACTCAAAAATTGAAAGCTGCATAAATAAGCTCATAATTACCCCTTAATAACAAAGAGCGTATTTTATTGCTCTTTTTGTACTGTTTGTTGAACTTCATGTTTTTTTGTTTGTGTTTTTTTACTGTTTTTTGACAGTTCTTTAAAAGCCACCGATAAATTTTATTGTGTTATTACGAAATCTGTTTTGGGTCAAAGGATATCACAGTCGAAGCCTTAAATCCTTTTTCGAATTATATATTTAAAAATAAATTATTTTCTGAAGAACAAAATTATGAAGTGAAATTTCGACTGACAAATTATTTTCTGACACAAATTTTGTTATCAATTTTGATTGGTTGATTTTGAAAAATAAGATTAATTAATAATTTTTTGCATTTATTTTGCTGCTCAGAGAATGTTCAATTTTATTTTTAATGTCGACCAATCAGAATGAAGAACATTCAAAATTATTTTCTTATTCTCAAACATGCGTGAAAATGTTCTTCTCTTTTGAAACAGGCTATAGCGGAGAATAAGTGCAAAATAACAGGTATAACTAACGAAGAAACTTTAACACTTGGATCTGTGAAATTGAGATTAGATTTCGAACATATCATAAAAAAATTTCATTCACGCAGTACGTGATGACTTCCCAATTGACACGGACTGAATAATAGGAAGAGACTTTTTATCTAGATATATGTGTAAAATTGACTACGAGACACAAACACTTACTATCGTACTACATAACATAGACCTAGTGACACCTTTATACTTAAAAAAAGATACATACGATATAATACGAATACCTACAAGAACAGAAGTAATCCACCCGATTAACTTTAAGTTAGAACGGATACTGTTATATTAAATGAGGAACTTAAAATGGTGTATTCTTAGCAAATTCTATAGTTCCAGCAAATGGAAAATGTCTTTTAAAAATATTAAATACAACTCAATCCGAAGTAAAAATCAATACGATAACACAAAACTTAAGACCATTATCAAATTATTTTTACTTTCGATGTGATAAAAAAAAAAAAATGATGGCAGGCTCAAAAAGATGTTGGAAGAACTGAACGTAGGAACGGAACATCCACTTAAGAACTTTTGAAGGAATATCAAAACATATTTCATTTAGAGAACGATAAGTTAAAAATAAACAATTTCTGTACACAAAGGCTATAAACAAAAGACATTCACATACATTAAATCTCTGGCATCACTGTTCGCTTATGTCAAACGTAAAATTTTTATCTGGTGTTCTTTGATACATTTAAATTAACTATTTTTGCAAGTTTGACTTATTGTCATTGTAAAGTATATTATAAATTCAGTTATAAAATCACTTCTCTACATCATCTTTGTAAGGATATAAAGCGCATGTTTGGTGATTTTCCATAAATTGTTTTTGCTGCTTCGTCAATACTCCTAACCTCAAATCTTTGCCGTCCTGAGTCATGCTTGTTGCAATATCTGCAAGTCGGAATGGAATACGTATGGAGAATTCATTTCCTGCTTTGGATGTTCTAATTTGTACCATCCCAAGTACGTTGGATTGTCAGCACGTGTCGGTGATGCTTTATCTTCTTCATCATCAAATGGCTTACAATGGTTCTGTGCAAAGTGCCGAAATTGCTCAACACAAATTCTACTTGGACTGCTTGCTGAAGCCAAAACGTCTTCAAATAACATCGTAGATTCGTTAGCACATTTACAGCGCATTGCCGCTAATCATGCAAAAATCTTTAGTAAGATATCGGTCTTGCCTACTGCCTCGGGATCCGCTAACGCAGCGGGCCTTAACAAGTCGCCCGGTGCTCCTGTAAATCCTGTAAATTCTGCCGCTAAAACAAGAAATAAATCTCGTAGAAACATTGATCCTGGTTTATCTTCTAACATACACGTGAACATTGAGTCTGGTGTTTTAATGGAAAGCTTAGCTGTTCCTGGAGCGGATACTCCATTATCTGCCTCTTCTTTTGGATCTGCTTCTTCTATTGGATCAATTGGACCAGTTATAGTGGATGCTGTGGATCATTCTAAAGAGTTGAATGATCTATCTTAGTTAATGAACCTTCAACTTCTATAGCTACTTCATTGCCAGCGCATTCACTGAAATCTTCGTGTCCTGCTTCTTCATTTACTGTCATAACACCTCTAACAACACAACAAACAACATCTGTAACTACTTCTTCGGCTGCGTTTTCATTACCAGTTGATGTGCACCGTACACCTCCGGAAAGATCAAACATCTCGTCACATCTAACACAACATTTACTGCCTTCAGTGTCGCTGGCCGCGCCTGCTTTGCCGTCTAGTGTGTTACATATTAATGAAGCAAACTGTAACCTCGTCGTTGTAAAGAGAGTGGAACGAAAGGTTTCTATCTCGCCTAACTGAAACTACGTGCTGATACTGTTTTAGCGTACATCTTTGCTTAACTTCCTCAGTTCTCCTCAGGAATTAGGTGCCATAAACTCAAATCTTATGTTCAGAGACACATTGCATCTTTTAAGATTTTTGTTCCAGATTCAGTCTTGAACTCTCCTTTCTAAGGAATTTTGGCCTGATGGCATAGTTGTCCACGAATTTATCCTTCGTGAACCTGGTGTAACACTTCCAAAATAACAATAATAATAATAATAATAATAATAATAATAATAATAATAATAATAATAATAATAATAATAATAATAATAATAATAATAATAATAATAATAATAATAATAATAATAATAATAATAATAATAATAATAATAATAATAATAATAATAATAATAATAATAATAATAATAATAATAATAATAATAATAATAATAATAATAATAATAATAATAATAATAATAATAATAATAATAATAATAATAATAATAATAATAATAATAATAATAATAATAATAATAATAATAATAATAATAATAATAATAATAATAATAATAATAATAATAATAATAATAATAATAATAATAATAATAATAATAATAATAATAATAATAATAATAATAATAATAATAATAATAATAATAATAATAATAATAATAATAATAATAATAATAATAATAATAATAATAATAATAATAATAATAATAATAATAATAATAATAATAATAATAATAATAATAATAATAATAATAATAATAATAATAATAATAATAATAATAATAATAATAATAATAATAATAATAATAATAATAATAATAATAATAATAATAATAATAATAATAATAATAATAATAATAATAATAATAATAATAATAATAATAATAATAATAATAATAATAATAATAATAATAATAATAATAATAATAATAATAATAATAATAATAATAATAATAATAATAATAATAATAATAATAATAATAATAATAATAATAATAATAATAATAATAATAATAATAATAATAATAATAATAATAATAATAATAATAATAATAATAATAATAATAATAATAATAATAATAATAATAATAATAATAATAATAATAATAATAATAATAATAATAATAATAATAATAATAATAATAATAATAATAATAATAATAATAATAATAATAATAATAATAATAATAATAATAATAATAATAATAATAATAATAATAATAATAATAATAATAATAATAATAATAATAATAATAATAATAATAATAATAATAATAATAATAATAATAATAATAATAATAATAATAATAATAATAATAATAATAATAATAATAATAATAATAATAATAATAATAATAATAATAATAATAATAATAATAATAATAATAATAATAATAATAATAATAATAATAATAATAATAATAATAATAATAATAATAATAATAATAATAATAATAATAATAATAATAATAATAATAATAATAATAATAATAATAATAATAATAATAATAATAATAATAATAATAATAATAATAATAATAATAATAATAATAATAATAATAATAATAATAATAATAATAATAATAATAATAATAATAATAATAATAATAATAATAA